>PVIJ01019955.1:0-22137 GCA_004024925.1 Scalopus aquaticus | reverse complement strand
CAGGCTGCACAACAGTATGTATACCCGAAAAAGGATTCATGCTTGGAATATAAAGAATTCTACCAAAGCAATGAGAAAGACAACCCAAAGCAGGGAAATCTGGGCACAACCTGAATAGGCAGATCACAGTAAGAGATAACCAAATGTCAATGAACATACAAAAAGATGCTTAATTTTACAGGCTACCAGGGAAATGCAAATTAAACTACAGTGCTACACCTCCAATAGCCAGCAGAATGGCTAAAACATGGAATACAGATAATATCAAGTATTAGTGATGACATCCAGCAATTAAAAATCTCAAGCACCGTAACTTGATACAATCACTTCAGAAAACTATTCCGCAATACTATATCTAATAAAACGGAACTTGTGGGCAACCTATGACTCAGCAAATCCACTCAGACACAAAGTCAACAGAAATGTGTGCACAGGTTCATAGTGACAAGTTAAATGACAGCTTCGTAAACATAGTCATAACAGTAAAACACTGTAAATGCAATGTCCGTTGATTTTTGAGTTAATTTTGGTATATTCATACAAGAAATGCTACAGTGAACAATTATAAGCAACATGAACAATCTCACAATGCTGAGCAAAAACATTCACTCAGATTAGTACACTCTCTTTAGTTCCATTTAAACAAAATTTAAAAGCAGGCAAAATTAACTAATGGTGTCAGAGGTCAGGATTATATTGATAGAAGCCAGTGATTGGAAGGGGACTTAGAGAGCACGAGTATGTGCTGGTTCTCACTCTGATGCTGGCTTGACAAGTGTTTGTTGCACGCACATTCACCGACCTTTACCTCCCTTCATAAACTTGAATTCTGTATGAGTGAATTTGCTTACTACCTTGGCTATAGTCTTCATATACTGAAACGGCACAGTCTTCATACAACCTGACATCAGATCGACTTCATCCCAAGTTTCTGAAGGATCAGCTACCTTAGCAAGCTGCACCATGTTTTATACCACATTAAACAACCCACAGGACTCAACAGTAGATTTAGCCAGGAATCGTGTACAATTGTCACAAAAATAAACGTCACACACTGTTGGAAACTTGGCAGTAGATCTGTGAGGAGCTCAAGTAAGACGTGCTGCTATGACACATCAGTTGAGCACCACTAATCTAACTCCATGTTGAGCATTTGAGTGCTCAGAACTTCAGTGATTCTGGCAGAGGGAAGGGCAAGCAGGCATTTCAGAAGTACCCAACAATGTGGCTTGGTACAGAGTGAGTAAAACTCTGAAGGTACCGGGTCATGTTAACCAGGCTATGGAGAGTTCCCTTTGAGACGTAACCCCCATGTAGTCAGCATTTCTATCCATTTACCAAATTTGATGGAAATTAATATTAAACTTTCCTGCATTTGTTTCTTATCTAACTAGATACCAAAAACAATGCTGATCATTCTTATGGTGCGCAATTCTTATTAAAATATAGTATAGCTTACTGAAACACTATAAAGGGAAAAAACTTTCCAAAAAAGTGGAACGCTTATCTAAGTAAGCTTATCCAAGTATTTAAAATACACTTAAGGGGGCCTCCCCTGTGGCGCAGCGGTTGAGCACTGCGCTGTGGAGCTGTCGGCAGTGGCGACGTGGGTTCGACGCCCAGTCGGGGAGAATCCCACATGGCGCAGCAGACCTCCCCTGCCTCGCCCGCTGCTCTCCTCAGCAGTGTACTTCTGATCTGCCTGTTCTGCTCCCCACTCTGTCTCTGGTGAACCCTCTCGCCGCCCCACGCCTCTGGCCTGTACCCCAGCTTGTATGTATAAATAAAATAAAAAATCTTTAAAAAAAAAAATACACTTAAGGGCCTCCCCAGTGGCGCAGTGGTTAGGCGCTGCGCTGTGGAGCTGTCGGCAGCGGTGACGCGAGTTCGACACCTGGCCGGGGAGCGTCTCACGTGGCGCGGCAGACCTCTCCTGCCTTGCCCGCTGCTCCCCTCAGCAGTGTAGTTCTGATCTGCCTGTTCTGCTACCCGCTCTGTCTCTGGTGGGCCCTCTCGCTGCCCCACGCCTCTGGCCTTTGCCTCAGCTTGTATGTATAAATAAAATAAATCTTTAAAAAAAAATACACTTAAGTTTTCAAAATTATGAATTCAGTCAAACAATTAATTACATTCAATGCAAATAAAAGTGACTCATCAGATTCTGAATTAGGACAAAGGTAGAAACCAGGCAGCCTATCCTGGGTTATTTAGCCAGAATGGATTAACTTTTTAATTCAAATTTTACTGCTGGCAAGCTTCATACCCTGTATGTCTTACACTAATTACTGGTCTGGCGCCTAAAGGCATCTGAGACTATGTGTTATTATCTCCAAATGTAAGTCACATTTCCGTCTAATTTTACCTCTCTGCCTCAGTGGCCAGTTTGCTTAAAAAAAAAATGAAGGTAATAGTACCTAAGAAGTTTTGTACAAGCAAATAAGTTAATACAAAAAAGTATTAACTTGGAGCTAATGGTATTTTACAGATATGGAACATGAATTCTAATCAGATTCAAATAAAGTTGTCCACATCTATTAATAATTCTGTTTAGCATTACTAATTCAGATACCCTATCTTGACGCCATACATCATACACTTGGGAGGGATAACAGAGAAAACTGGATCAATGTTAAGGACAGTCTGGATTATAGTCAAAAGTATAAGAACCAAAATCAAATAATATGCACATGAAAAAGTAAAGCATCACCCATTAATAGCAAAAAGTGCATTGTAGACATAATTAATCTCCACTTCTGAACTATATTTCAATGATCACTTGACTATTAAAGTATCTTATTTTCATACATAAATCTTGTCCCTTCAGTAAAATTTAATGGGTTCAGGTTTACTTCATATACCCATTTTATATACCTCACGACACAAAAATGACCTTCAATGCAATGCAAAATTTCATATTTAAGGACAGCTGAAATGCAGTGTTTCTCTTCTTTAGTCATTATTTTCAATTCTTCAGACTCACTTCAGGTTGATTCAGATAGTACAGTCCAGTGACTCTAAATGCCTTACTTCATATCTGCTATATTCCTAGTAAAAGACCAACGGAGATCCTCTGACATTAGTAAATTTGCTGCATAAGTACGTGAGCATTAGTTTTTAAACCATTCCTCAGCAATCTGAAAAGAAATAAATTGCACAATTTAGATATTAAAATTCTATTAATAAACCACAAATGGGGTGACAGACCAGAGTGAAGTAAAGGTCTTATTCTGGCAGTTATTTCTAATGATTGAGAAAGAAATCTGATCTCCTCATTCTTCTGAATCTACTGTAGACAAGAGGTGAAGCTCTATACACCACACTTCTGGATTCATAACTGATACCCACCAAACCCGAACATGAGACATGTCATCAGAAGGCACAGTAAATACTTTAGGGGTTTCTGGCAAAGAATAATATTTATATATATACAGTACTTATGTTTAAAAAAAAACACAAATTCCCACAATTTTTAGTCAAAATTCAAAATATAATTCACTTGACTTTTTGGTAATACAGGTCTGATTAGAATTATGGATTCTTTTTAAGAGATAACTTTGCTTAACTGGGAGGATTTAACTCACCACCAGTAAAGGGCTTCCCCCCCCCACCCCCATGGATAATGAATGAGCCACTCAAAAACTTGGCTTGGTTTAAGAAATTTTGCTGTGATACAACATTTCATTTAAATTTTTTTTATTTTCTGTTCATTGCTTTGCTGTAAGTTAGGAATAGCATGACCATGACTGGCACTGTCCACATGTTTTTATTCCATTACACATTTATACTATATTACAATAGCTCTGCTGAAAAAACTTTGCCATCTCATTCAAGACAAAATAGCCACATTTCACTGTGGCTTTAAAGTGTAACATCAGAAATCCCACTTTCAGCTTCTTTTCTTGTTTGAAGTGATAGGTATGAACTGATAATTAAAATATTTCTGTAGATATCATGCTACAGCCAGCCATACATATCAATCAGGTTATAACTATGACTGCAACTTGTAATACACTAAAAGAAGTACAAAGCAATGAATACCACATACAGTCTGTCACACCATTCATTTGGCCACTGTAGCATAACAGTCAGACAACATAAATGCAAATGGGCAGAGCTACATTCCAAAAATTTTATTTATGAACACAAATTTGAATGTCATATAATTTTCACATCACAAAATATCTCTTGATATTTTCATCCATTTAAAAAAATGTAAATTCTTAGCTCATGAGTCACAGAAATACTGGCAGGAGCTAGATCTGGCCCATGGGCCATAGTTTGCCAACCTGATCTAAAGTGAGACAAACAATTAACAAGCACAAAACTCTGAAGAGAATTTTTTTTTTTTTAAATATTTATTTTTACATACAAGCTGGGGTACAGGCCAGAGGCGTGGGGCGGCGACAGGGTTCACCAGAGACAGAGCGGGAAGCAGAACAGTCAGATCAGAAATACACTGCTGAGGGGAGCAGCGGGCGAGGCAGGAGAGGTCCGCCGCACCATATGGGATCCTCCCCGGCCGGCGCCGAACACGCATCGCACGCTGCCGACAGCTCCACAGCGCAGCGCTCAACCGCTGCGCCACCAGGGAGGCCCCAACTCTGAAGAGAATTTTAATGCCTCACTTAAGTAGAAAGAGAACCAAGGATCACCCACTGCTTGGGGAAGCCTCCAAGACAAAGAAATTAAGGTAAAAAGGAAAAAAGGGGATAGAAAATGAATTCAAGGAGGTCTTTCAGAATGTCAACTACCTAAGAAAACAGAAGTCGTAAAGATAGATAGGAAAAGACAGGAGTGTCAATATTCAAGCTAACAGTTCCAAAAAGCATGGGGGAAGAGAGGGAAACATTATGGGGGAAAAAAGAATGCTTACAAATTTTACTATAAGTGAAGATTACAAGACAAGTAGAAAAAGCACAGTGAACTTTTCAAAGCGATAAAAGGAAAGAAAAATCAGTAGAGGTGCATTATTATAATTCAGAACAACAGTAGAGTTATTAAAAGTTCCCAAGAAGAAGTAAATAAAACCCAAATGATGTCTTACATAGCAACAGCAACACAGATTTCTTTAAAACACTGGAAGGAAATAGAAAGTTCTAAGGAGGGTCTCCCTGGTGGCGCAACAGGTTAAGCGTAGCACTATGAAGCTATCCAGAGCCACTGCAGCTCGAGTTCGATCCACGGCCAGGGAGATTCCCCCATGGAGTGGCAGACCTCTCCTGCCTCGCCCACTGCTCCCCTCAGCGGTGTATTTCCGTTGATCTGCCTGTTCTGCTCCCCACTCTGTCTCTGGTGAACCCTCTCACCACTCCAAACATCTGGCCTACACCCCAGCTTGTATGCATAAATAAATCAATCTTTAAAAAAAAAAGTTCTAAGGAAAAGATTTTTAACATGGAATTCCATATCTAGTCAAGCTATCATTTAAGTAGAAGAACAAAGAGAAGTTCAAAAACGCAAAAGCTCAGAAATTTTACTCTCATAAACACTTTCTTGGAGTTACAAAGGAGTAAAAAACAGCAAGAAAGACATGGGAGTAGAGCCTGTATAGCAATAATTAAAACTACAACTCTCTTCATAAAACAGATTTGAAGGATTACATTTCTCAGTAAGGGTCCATAGACAAATAATGATAGTGAATTAAAAAAAAATAAGGCATAGAATTAAAATCGTCTGCAACTGCCTGAATTCAGACTGAGAGAAAACATTTTCGCAAAAATTTCCAATTACAGTCCGGTCTATAAAATAAAAGTAAACCTAAATCAACATCTTCCTGTTTGAAAAATGACAAACTAAAGGTAATTTTGTTGACTTTGCACTGATGGCACCTGACAAAACCAAAACCAAAACACTCTTATTCCCACAAACCAGGATTCATAAGCCCTGCTGAACAGGCTTACAATCCAAAACTATAAAACGTAAGAAGATACCATCTACTATGCTCAAGAATAGGCAGCAGTAATAACAATAAATACAACCAAGAATTTCAGACGATGAAACCATTAGATAAACATGAAATCAGTAGAACTTCAGATATTTAAATAAGTAAAATGAAAACAAACAGCTAAATATAAGTTAAGGAAAATCATTTGTAGTAAAAAAATATACAGGAAGTAACTCATAATAACTCATTCTATAGGAAAAAAACTAATATTCAAAACATAAGATTTAAGCAAATGCAAAGGTATATGATGGTTATGAATACACAGACATCATGCATTGTAAAGCATTATTTTCTCCCAAATTAACCTGTATATTCAAAGCTACTCTAACAAAAATATTGACAAGTCTTTAAAATAAAATTTCACAATTCTAGAATGTATCAATGCAAAGTCAAAACAATCCTGAAGATGAACAAGAAAGTGTACTACCTGTTACATAAAGCTAATAGAAATGGCAGGGGAAAATGGAACACACTGATTTAAAATTTAAAAAACCCTCTCATATCAAAAGACAGCTTTCTAACCATTAAAAGAAAAAGTCAAATATATTATGTTACTGTGTCTCAAATTACCCCAAACCTAGTGTATTAAAACAATACTAATTCACCATCTATCGGTTTCCTTCAGTCAGGAATTTGGAAATGACATAGCAAGCAGTTCTAGCTCACTGTCTCTAAAGAAGTTACAATCAGATGTCAGCTAGGACTGCCATCATCTTCAGCCTGACCACACTGGAGGATCCAGCTCCAAAGGAGCTCAATCAACTAGCTGACAAGTTGGGGCTGGAAGCTGGCAGAAGCCTCAGTTCTTCGCTGCATGGTCTCTTTGCAGGACTGCTGGGGAGTCAGTTGTGTTCAACCAAAACAAGGAAGCCAAAGTGTAAGGGGAAAGCTGTACGCCTTTACACTTAGCCTTAGTTATTTCTGTTATACTCTCTAGGTCACACACACAGCCCTGAGTCACTGTGGGCAGAAATGATAGAAGGGAAGATTCTAGGAGAAAGAAACACTGGTGCCATCTTGGGAGGGTAGCTACCACACCTAGCTTCAGTCTCAGAACAAACCAACGTGAAGAATTTATCAAGAATCCTGGGGTCTTTTGGGGGGCCTAGGAGTTAAGTCTCAGCACTTTCACCTCTAAGGCATGAGTTCCATCCCTGGCCAGGGAGCTGACCCACATGGCGCAGCAGACCTCTCCTGTCTCCCCGCTGCTCCCCTCAGCAGTGTGTTACAGTAAATCTACCTGTTCTGCTGCCCACTGTCTCTAGTAAATCCTCTCACCCCCTGCATCTCTGGCCTGCACCCCAGTTCTTCTATGCTAAAAAAAAAAAGTTCAAAAAATTTATCAAGAATGCTTACAAATCAAAACAAAAAGTGTAAGCAAGTTAAAGAAAATTCAAGAACATATAAATAACTTAGAAGCAACATAAATCACATCTAATAATCATTGAAAGGTATTACTTATTAGTACCACAAAATCTGTTATTTACCCATCAACAGGGCATAAATTTTAAATATTTTTCTAAAAACAATGTACTTATATTCATTCATCCTTTCTCTTTCTTATTTCCCCTTGGGAACAACATCCACTCTAGAAGCTGACCAGTACTTAAGCAGCTTGTGGTCACAGAAGAGACACAGGTTAATATGAGCCTAACATCCAAAGTTGGCCTGAGTAAGTAAAATGACAGAACTCAATCAACTAGTCATAAAATCCCAATTTCTTGTTGTCCCTTTCAGGGAGCAGATCTCACAACTTTTAGATCTCAGGACCCCTTTACACTCTGAATTTTGGAGGAATTCAAATGAATGTTATGTTGATGAGTTTTATCCAACAATATATGTAATACCAAAAATAAAAGCTATGAATTTTTAAGTACTTATTAACAGCATAATAACTGGTGATAACTTGTAAGTAGTTTTATTAAAAAATATTTTACTAATTAATTTAAAAATGCCCATTGCATATATTTATTCAATTTATATCTTATCAGAAACTATATGTTCCAAAACAGAAAGGTTTTAGCAAAGAGTAGCACTCTTTATGTCAAAAACCTTCTGAATGTCTGATTCAACAAATGTGGCTATGCTTTTGCATTTAGTCCTTATAAGTTGTTTTGTTCGAAGAATATGAAGAAAACTTGCATTCATACAGCTATATATTTAAGAAAAGGGAACGAGTATTTTAAGAGCTTTTTTTTTTTTTATACATACAAGCTGGGGTACAGGCCAGAGGCGTGGGGCAGCGAGAGGGTCCACCAGAGACAGAGTGGGGAGCAGAACAGGCAGATCAGAAGTACACTGCTGAGGGGAGCAGCGGGTGAGGCAGGAGAGGTCTACCGCACCATGTGGGATTCTCCCCGGCCAGGTGTCGAACTCGCGTCGCCGCTGTCGACAGCTCCACAGCGCAGCGCTCAACCGCTGCGCCAGCAGGGAGGCCCTATTTTAAGAGCTTTTATAGACATTTGTATGGATATTCTTCCTTGATATAACACAAAATTTCAATGTCAGCTGCATCATGGAATTTCAAACAATACTGATGATGCTTATACCATTTCCTTACACTGACATCTATTGCCCAGTTTGCACTTTGAATCTTTTCCCTACATATGATTTTGGAACACCACACATAGGTCATTTGGGAAACAGTGATTCACTATGCAGGTCTTCCAATGTTGACATTTCATTATACAGTATCAAAAAAAGAAGAAATATTTGTCAATAACACTATTAATTTCGGGCCTCCCTGGTGGCGCAGCGGTAAAGCGCTGCACTGGGGAGCTGTCGGCAGCAGCAATGCGAGTTCGACGCCCAAGCCGGGGAGAATCCCACATGGTGTGGCAGACCTCTCCTGCCTTGCCAGCTGCTCTCCTCAGCAGTGTATTTCTGATCTGCCCGTTCTGCTCCCCACTCTGTCTCTGGTGAACCCTCTCGCCGCTCTGCACCTCTGGCCTGTACCCCAGCTGTATGTATAAATAAATAAATCTTAAAAAAAAAAACACTACTAATTTCATCAGAAGAGCCTTTAAATACTGAGACGCTATTAAAGTCATGGCAACAGATCCACATTTTCCAAAATTGTAATTTTCATTCAAAAGTTCAATTTTTACCATTTGCAACATGTTAGGTATTTTCTTTGAAATGACAGTCATAATTCACTCATTTTTGAGAAAATGGCTGCCAAGTACCCATGCCTGAAAACCATGGCTTGTAAATCATTCTTTAAAGTAAAAGTAAAAACTATTTCTATGGGGAAAAAGCAGCTGATTAGTTTGAAATTCAAATAACTGCACAAGTACTTTTGTTCTTGCATTTCAGTCTGCAGCAGAAGCACTTTATGCACACTTCCCATTTCACTACACAGAAAATTAAGGATCAAGACTTAATGAAATCATTTTTGACTACTTGATGAAGGCCGTTAGGCGAAACTAGCACGGTTTTTATTTTGTTTTTAATTTGACTGTGTGATAGTAAATATATAATGGTAAATTATATGGTCTGGAGAAACTATCTTAATTCCTGCTAAGGTGCTGTAAGTTATATCCATCATTGCTTTTGCATCACTCATGTAAATGTTAGAACATTGAATAATGCAAATAATGAATTGGTGTGGTTATGAGGACAGTTTTAACTACGTCAACACCTAAAAGGATAGCAGAAACAAACCCTCCCCACCCCGTTTCCATGGACCAACTTTTTTTTTTTCTTTTAAAGATTTATTTATGCATACAAGCTGGGGTACAAGCCAGAGGCGTGGGGCGGCAAGAGGAGTCACCCGAGACAGACAGAGTGGGGAGCAGAACAGGCAGATTGATGGAAATACACTGTTTAAGGGAGCAGCAGGCGAGGCAGGAGAGGTCTGCCACGCCATGTGGGATTCTCCCCGGCTGGGTGTCGAACTCACATCACCGCTGCTGACAGCTCCACAGCGCAGCACTTAACCGCTGCGCCACCAGGGAGGCCCCTGGACCAACTTTTGAGAATCACTTATTTTAAGGTATTCTTACTGATGAGTCTACCAAGTACACATGAGGAAATTAAAAGCAATTAGATTCTCCCAACTAAGAATTCTGATGTATAGATACAAGACTTTGCATGAAGACTCAGGATTTAAGAACATTCATTTATAAGTTTTTATGTCATAATTTTTGGTTAGCTAGAGAAGTTTGGGATGCAAATGACTTTGTCAAGTATAATATACCTTATAGATGTCAGAAAAGCCTAAAAAACAAGTTACCTTCCTGTCTTTTCTTTCTGCCTACTGTGACTCAGGTAACCACAAAGACAATGGGAGACTACTAGAAGACAACAAAAATAGTACTACAATTTCCCTGGGGCTTCCTGTATGCCCAAAACTGTATGAAGCACTTTACAATGAACTCATTTAATCCTCACAATAACACTATTAAGTAGTTTTTAATTACTACCCCCACTTTACAAATGTTATACAACTTATCCATGGTGATTTAAGCAGTAAATGGAGTTCAAAAGTGATTTCAAGTAGTCTGGCTCCTGAATTACATGCACTTTGTAAACCACAATCCTTGAAGCTGTTAAAAAGGGTTTTCTTTAATGATTGGTTTCTGATGATATTACTAAAAATACTTTTTCTTTCTTTTTTTTTTTTTACCCCTTACAGGGCATTAGAGAAATTTGGGCCTTAAGAAATTCCCAGATAAGACACACAGAGAACAAGCAAACTGTCATTCAGGATATGTACTCCTGAGGCAAGGACTTCCAAGGGTTCAAACAGAAGATGCCATGAAGTGACTTAACATGCAGGCACAGTGATAAGACAGAGCCACTGTGAGGAGCTGCTCTCCACATTACACCCTCCCACTTACCACGTGACTGTTGTCATTGCAGCCTTTTCACAGTAAATTGAAGATTCCGAAATACAATCACTTTTCCATGTTGATTCTTCCATGACTCCCCACAAATAAAAGGATATTACACTTAAGTAAACGTATAAAAAGCATAAAAAAGAGGATCACAGAATTTTACAGGATAGAACTCAACCTCTTCATATTGCAGACGACCTGGACAGGCCTCCCCCAAGGTTACACAGATAATTAGCAGCAGAACCCAAAAAAGTTATTCTCAATCTAGTTCTTCATCCACTATCACCAAGCTATTCAGATGCACCCAGATGCATCAATACAAGTTTGTATTTTTATTAAAATATTAGTTATATATTCCCACTGACAGCTATTCTAACTCAACCTGAAATAGAACTAAAAAAAATAAAGGCACTTTGAAAAGCTCACTATTAAGATTCAACAAAGGTTAACTAGTTTATCTATTCTGATTTTCCAAATACTCCAAAGGTAAGTAGATGAGCCTTTCTCCTCAAAATGTTTATATGCAGGTTCTCAAAACACGGTAGGTCCCAAAATCAGAATCACATGAGGTAACTGGTAAAAAATGCAGATTCCTAGTGTGACCCTTTAATCATCTGAAACTTACAAAATGGCATTTTAAAAAGCTCTCCAGGTTATAATATTCTATAATATTCTAGTGATATGCTAGTGAGAAACAGAGAAACAAACAAAAACAAGTGAATATTTTGGGTATTAGATGTGCTATGACTAAAAAAAGCACATGTCCAAGAATAAACTGGAGGGCTACTTCAAAAAGAGAAGTTAAAATTTTTAGGATAGTGAAAATACTCTATATTATCAACAACTATGTATCACTATACAACTGTCCAAACAGATAGAATGTACAACACTGAAAAGAGAATATCCTAACCTCAACTATGGACTTCACTGGATACGATGTGTCAGTGCAGGTGCATCACTTCTAACAAACGGACCACTCTGCTGGGAGATGATGACAATGAGGGAGGCAGTTATGCTTGTTGGGGGCAGGGAATACATGGAAAATTCTCCGTACCTTCCTCTTTACTATGAAGTTGAAACTGCTCTAAAAAGTAAAGTCTTTTATTTAAAAAAAAAAAAAAAGAAAAGAAAAGAAAAGCAGTGGTTCTCAAACTCAATTGTGCATCAAAATTAGCTATAGGATTTGTTAAAACAGCTGGTTAGAAAATTTGTATTCCTAACAAGAACACACATGATGTTGATGCTGCTGGTCCAGAAATCACACTTGAACCATCACAGAGGGACGTGAACTACTAAAGGGTGTGAATAAACTTTGATCTGTTAGAGAGACAGAAAAAAAGGTCACTTAGGAGGAAGGATAATGTAGTTACTGTTTCAGAAGCACTTAAGATGGTGAATTAAATTACCAGCTATGACTCCCCAAACCAGAAACGGAATCACAATAATGTCAGGCATTTGCAAAGCATTTCACAGTTTATAAGAGCATCTTCACAATCATTTAATTTGATTTACTGACAGATAAATGAAGGACTATTAGCTACATTTTAGGGATAAATTGGAAAGAAAGATTACAGACCTCCTCAGAGAAAACAATTGGGTAGCAGAACTATGTTCCCTGGCTCTAAATCCAGTGTTCCTTCCAAAGTGTCTTGCTCCCTTTTTTAAAGAGCAAAGCAAAGGATACATACAGAAGTCAATACTAACAAATCATTTTCTAGACTCCCCGGCTAAAAACATGGTGGCTTCCAAACTCTCTTTTTAAATACTGATTAGAAAACATCACCACCTTGGGAGTGACAGAATTCAGTCCCATTTACTTATTTTCTGGCTTCAAAAAAACAAAGGCGAAATGAAGAGGAAATTTACAAACTGTAATTCTCTCTCCTAGATAAATTTCATAAAACAATTTCATAACTTCAATCCATCAGTCACATCAAACAAAATTATCATCTTATGTTTGTTCCCTAACTCTCTTACCTAATCCAGGTTTCCCACAAGAACACTGAATCCCACATGTCTTACTATACTCGAGAGGCCCTGAGCAGTTACACACCCATTATCCATCCTCTGTACACCCATTATCACTTAGCATTTCCTCCATCAATCAAATCCGTACTCAACATTCTTACCTGAAGATCTCAATAACACTTGAAACACGAAACATACAAAATTGAAATCATTTCTTATTCTGTGTAGCGGTTATCACATTTGCCTCACAAAACTGCAATCATTTTATACTCCCCACATCACATACATAGACCTGTTTCTGTGCCTTAATTGTTTTATTTGCATTAGTGGCACTGACAAACTAGACACCTGCAACTCAGAGACGTTTGCCTCCTTCACATCCCAACTGCTTCTCCCACCCATCTGCATTCCCATGGTCACTTACAGTCAGTTAGCACAAAGTACAATTACTAGTTAGCTCGTTACTTGCTAGATCCACTGATGTTTCATTAAGCACCAAGGACTAGTCACTTCACACACTTCATTCATCAATATATCCTGTGAGGTAATTTTGTCCCTGCTTCACAAGTGAGAAAACTGAGGCTATTAAAATTAATCTGTCCAAGCCACAAGTAAGATTGGGTAAAGCAGACAAATCAAACTTGTCTCGCGAAGTCCATACCTTTCTCCCAAACCAAAAATGCGCTTTTTTAGTACCCATTACCAGTTCTTCGCTATCCACTACAAACGCTAATTTCTCACACAGATCACTGCCAGCTTCTCCTAACTGGCTCTGCCTCCAGTGCCCCTTACTTACCCTTTCGTGTGCCCCAAGTTATCTTTCTGGATTATAAATGTGATACTTTCATCCTCTTGATACAGAGTCCTTCAGACTCCCCTCAATTACACTGCAGATATCACTCTACAGGGTGAGTCCTAAACCCTTTACTACAGGCCCATAAGCCCTTACCTGTAGTTCTAGACTTTAAAAACTTTGAAATGCTAGTGTTTTTTGTATAAATCTACAACAAAACAGACCCCGAAAGTATGGGAAACTATTTGTCATCTATTTCATTAGAGCGCTATTTGCATGGGTCACCCCACAAAAATATTAATGTGCATGAACTGTTAACCCTGACGCTGCTGGAGTATTATAGAGAGGCCTTACTAAGAAAAACACAGATTTCCAAACTATTTCAAAGTCCAAAACACATCTGGTCCCAATGAAACAGGGCAGACCTTAGGGGTGTCCAGTCCCTTCGTAGTCACCAAACGAAAGCGCGGTGGACAGGGCACAACTGCCCAGGCTCTGAGGCAAGAGCCACCAAAAAGCCCCAAAAGGCCAAAAGACCACAAGCAACAAAGGACAGGGCCTGACAGAGGACAGGGCGCTGCCTGTGGCTCTCACCCGCGCACAACTGCAGGGGGCGTCAGGCTGCAGGAACAGCAGCAATAAACACGGGGTTTATTTTACAAACAGGGGGGACAGTTCACTGCATCCGCAAGGGGCCGGCTGTCCCCCAGAGTCGCCACCGGTCCCCAGGAGTGCTGGGCTGCGCTGGCCAGTAGCGATGCCCACGACGGCTCCCTCACCGACAAACTGCTCCCCGAGACACCAGGCCCAGGACCGAGGCCTGCCTCTGCAGAGTCCTCCGCCTCTTTCCCCTCCTCGGAGGGAGGCTGCTGGATGCTGCTTTTCCTCCCCGGAGGCCAGGCGCAGACTCTTCCCCTTCTTTCTTCTGCAGGAAGCCAGCGCAGTCATCCTCACCACCTTCTGGGGTCTTCTTTCTCTCTGGGGCTGGTCTCTCTCTTCTGCTTTTCCTGCTCTGCTCTCTGCCTCTGCTCTCCTCTCCCCCTGACCCGGGCTTCTATCTTTTAGGGTGCCCTCCCCTAAGTCTGATTGGCACCACTGACTTGTGGGGAGAGAGGCCACTGCAGGGATCACACTTGTTACTTTAAAGGTCCATTAACAACAACCAACTTGCCTGGGAGAGGAAGGGTGCAGGAAATATACTTGCTACCTCCCTTAAGTCTGATGGCACCACTGACTTGTGGGGAGAAGCAGGCTGCAGGAAATCCACTTGCTACTTTAAAGACAAACTTATTTGGGCAGAGGAAGGTGCAGGAAATACACTTGCTACATTAAAGGTCAACAGACCCGTGGGGAGCAGCAGGGTAAACAAGACCCCTGCCCCTGCGGGCCCCATAGCTGAGGCAGCTGCCCAGTAACACCAAGGGTTGCAGATAAGGGTGCTGCAGTTCCCTTAACTATTCTGCCCATCCATCCAGTTCACCTTGCCCCTCCCTGAGCCCAGACGTGCGCGGTGCCCTGAACACTCCACAACCCAGTGAGCTACTCACCCTTCAAGAAACCTGCCCAAGGGTTTCCTCGCCAGTGCAGCTCCCGTGACCTCCTCTCCACTGAGACACAAGCAGTGTGCCCAGTACCCACCTCCACCGCTGCCCGTCAGCAATGCTTCCCCTCCATCAGACAGTGAATGAGCTCCTCCTGGGGTATTTAATTCATTGGTAGGACAGGAACACCCCGCGAACAAAAGGGCCTCACTAACGCACAATGAACTGAAATTCACTCCCAGTTCACCCTAACTCCCAAATCGCTTCAAAGTGCCTTGCTCCTTCACCCCTAAACCTTCGGCTTTTCCCTGACCATGCACGCACCTCAAAGCTATTTTTGTTTGCCGAGTTCCTCCTTCCCAATGTCATCTTAACAGTACCGTGGCCCAGATGCCTTGCCTCGGGCCCGAACTCTCCAATGCCCTCTATCCTCCTCTCCCGAGCCCCCAGTCCGTCTCTCCCCTGGCCTCGAACATGTCAGGCGCTCCCCGCCCCGGCAATTCTCCCTCAGCTCAGACCCACTCCCACCGCACCTCTCCGGCTCGGCCTCTCCCTCCCAAAGGCTGCGGGCGAGCGCTTCCCCAGACGGCTCGCCTCCCAGCCCGGGTCCCGAACCTGCGCCCGGCTGGAGTCCACGCCTCCCGGGCCCGCACGGCGCAAACCCACCTTGCAGCGGCGTCCCCTCCCCCGCCCTCGCGGCGGCACCCCCTCCACGCTCGCATCCCCGCCGGCCCGTGCCTCTGGAAACTGTCCCGGGAGCCGCGTCCTCACCTCCCGACCCTGCGGGATCGCGCCGGTCCGCGCGGCCCCCGGTCGTCCCGGCCCCGAGAACGCTCTGCGGGCAGAAGTCGGGCAGGCCGCCCGCTCACCTTGCTGGATGTCGCCGTTGCTGCCCCCCGGGATGGGCACGCTGAGCTGGCGCTCCGGCTCGGGCAGACAGCGCAGGCAGAAGGAGTGCAGGCAGGGCAGCAGCTTGGGCTCCGCCTCGCGCCGGCTCTGCAGGCTCTGCTGACACACGGCGCAGGTGTCCAGGAGCGAGGCGGGCGGTCCGGCGGGCGGCCCCGCCGGGGGACCCGGAGCGGGAGCCGCGGCCGCAGCCGGGGCGGGGGTCGATACCGCGCCCCCCGGGACTCCAGGGGCCCCCGAGGCCGCAGCAGCTGAGGCAGTCGGGGCCGACCCAGAGGAGGCCGCGGCCACCCCCCCGTCGTCGGGCCGGGCCGCGCCGCTCTCCGCGCCGGCCCTGCCGCCTTCCTCCTCCTCCTCCTCCACCAGCACCGCGGCGAGAGGCGGCTCCGCCTCCTGCGCCGCGGGCCCGGCGGCTCCGGCGGTTCCCGGCGCACTGCCGCTGCCCCCGCCGCCGCTCTCAGCCTCGCCGCCGCCTTTGTTTTCCGCCATGTTTTCCTCTTTGAACCCGCCGGACCGCCCCGCGCCGCCCGCCGCCGCCGCCCCCAGCCCCAGCCGCAGCCGCAGCGAGAGCTGCCGCCGAGAGTGAGCAGGCGAGCTAACGAACGAGAGCGCGCGCGCACCCGGCGCCTCCGCCCTCGCGTCGCGCGTTTGAAGGAGGGCGGGCGCAGCGCGCGCACGTACGCACCGCGGCCCCGGGAGGGAGGCGGGAACTCGGAGCGCGGGCGCGGAGGCGTGCGCGCCGCCCCCTCACACCCCCCACCTCGGGGTGGGCGCGTTGCCTCCCGCTTGGCGGTTCTGCTCGCCGGCCCCGGGAAGCCGGAGGCCGGCGCTGCGGAGCTGCCTCGGCGGGGTGGTTAGCAGCCCGGGCGCGGCGCTGACTCGAGGAGAGGAGCGGAGAAGGCGGAGGAATAGAGGCCGGGGTCGGCTCCTGCCGAGCGAGCTTGTCCCTGGCGACGCCGTCCCCTGAGGCGGGCGCGTCTCCGCAGAAATCTCACTTGCCGCGGGGTCCAACACTGGGGCCTCCGGGCCCCGAGGTGCGGGCCCCCTGGGTCTCTGCGTTATCCTGCGTGCCTTTGGGTGGTTGTGCCTTGGGAGCAGTGAAGCAGGGCTTCTTATAACGCTGGTCAACACTGAGATCCTTGCTGACTTGAAGAGGCCCTAAGCTGTCGTATCTTGGTGTGCTGAACAAGAACATAACCCCGAAAATTTTTTATTAGCTCTCGTTTTGAAGCTATTCCATAGAATTCATTTTATATGTTTGACCATGTAAATTTATCCAGTAAGACTGCAACAACATTCTAAGTCAACCTAGATTGATGTGCTCTTGCATCGCATTGCATAATACCATCATGCACACATCATCCAGAGTTCATTGCATCATTTTCTTTTTTTTTTTTTTTTAAGATTTTTTATTTTTGTATACAGGCTGGGTTACAGGCCAGAGACGTGGGGCAGCGAGAGGGTTCACCAGAGACAGAGCGGGGAGCAAAACAGGCAGATCAAGGGAAATACACTGCTGAGGGGAGCAGCAGGCGAGGCAGGAGAGGTCTGCAGCGCCATGTGGGAATCTCCCCAGCTGAGCGTCGAACTCGCGACACCGCTGCCAACAGCTCCACAGCACAGCGCTTAACAGCTGCGCCACCAGGGAGGCCCCCATTGCACCATTTTCTGGTGCAATGCAATACTACTGCCAGGGAGCTGCTGAAGTAAGCGGGCGTCAGCAGTGCACTATAGAAAGCCTTGTCGGAAAGATTGAGCATTAAAAATATTTCAGACTTTGTGCGAGAGAGTTTAAGCTACTGTTCCATAAAACTGCTATTATTTTATCTATTTAGGCACAACACAGAATAGTAATGCCTCGAAAGTGGGTTAATAGCATGGACAATTTCTGCCATATTTGTGGGGAAGTGACATTTGCCAACCAGAAGAAAAGTATCACTTCTCAAGTGAAGAAAGCTTATCATCTTTACTTCGGATGCAGGTTGGTGACCAAGACAAGCTTTGGGCCCCACATATATGCTGTGCTACATGTACAACACAGCTTTCACAGTGGTGAAATGGCAAAAAACCATCAATGCCGTTTGCAGTGCCCATGGTGTGGAGAGAGCCAAGCAACCACATAAAAGACTGTTACTTCTGCTTGGTTCCTCCTCTTTCCAGTGGAATAATGAAGCAAAAGAAGTCAAGAATAGTCTACCCAAACATTCCATCTGCATTGAGACCAGTGCCACATGGTGAGGGACTTCCTATTCCAGAACCTCCAGCAGAATATTCTCTTGATTCATCCGGTGATGACAAGGGTGAGTCGACCTATTCTTCTCCTGTTCCATCAGCATGTAGTGATCCAGATTTTCACTGTGGTGCATCATCAACCCCACACAGACTAATGATACAGGAAGAACTAAATGACCTGGTGCATGATTTGGACTTATCCAAGAACAAGGCAGAACTTCTAGGATCAAGACTCCAACAATGGAATCTTCTAGTAGAAGATGTCACAATTACTTTATATCAAAAGCGCCTCCAGCAGTTGGAGCCTTTCTTCAGAAAGGAAAGTACTCTGGCATTCTGTTCCAATATTGAGGGCCTCATGAATGCCTTAGAAATCACTCATGACCCACAAGAATGGAGACTATTTCTAGACTCTTCAAAACTAAGTCTTAAGGCTGTGCTTTTGCAGAATGGAAACTGCCTTCCATCTATTCCAGTAGCGCATGCTGTCCACATGAAAGAGACAAACGAGGGCCTCCCTGGTGGCGCAGCGGTTGAGCACTGTGCTGTGGAGCTGTCAGCAGCAGCGACACGAGTTCGACGCCCGGCCGGGGAGATTCCCACATGGCAAGGCAGACCTCTCCTGCCTTGCCCGCTGCTCCCCTCAGCAGTGTATTTCTGATCTGCCTGTTCTGCTACCCGCTCTGTCTCTGGTGAACCCTCTCGCCACCCCACGCCTCTGGCCTGTACCCCAGCTTGTATGTATAAATAAATAAATCTTAAAAAAAAAAGAGACATATGATAACTTAGAGCAGCTACTGAATTCCATTGAGTATAGCAAGTACAGCTGGCACATCTGTGGTGATTTGAAGCTAGTTGCCCTTTTAATGGGACTGCAGCAGGGATATACAAAATACATGTGTTTCTTATGTGAGTGGGATAGCCAAGCAAGTGAACTGCACTACTTGCAGAAGAAATGGACTCGCAGACAAAATGTAGCGGTTCGAGAGCAGAATATCCAGCACCCAGCTCTGGTCGAGGTTCACAAAATCCTGCTACTACCTTTCACATCACACTAGAGTTGTTGAAGAATTTCGTGAAAGCCATGAACCGGACCTCGCCAGCTTTCCGATAACTGCATGAATAATTTTCTCAACTCAGCATAAAGAGGGAGTTTTTGTGGGTCCCCAGATTCGAGCGCTCTTCAAAGACGACCGGTTCAACAACTTGCTGCAAGGTGATGCGAAACAAGCATGGAATGCTTTTCACCTAGTGTCTACAAACTTTCTTGGGAATGTTAGGCCAGAAAACTACTAGAACTAGTAGAAGACATTCTGAGGCAGTCTCAGAAACTTGGCTGCAATATGTCTCTAAAGACCAACTTCATTCATTCCCATCTGGATTTCTTCCCTGAAAACTGTGGTATGGTTAGTGATGAACATGGCGAACGTTTTCATCAAGATATCGCATCAATGGAACAAAAACACCAGGGAAAATGGCCCACCGCAGTGCTGGCTGACTACTGCTGGCCACTCCCCAGAGATGCTCCTGAACAGCTGTACAAGAGACAAGCGAAGAAATCTAAGAAGTAGTCTATGACTTGATTTTTTACAGGTATTAACCATAGGCCTATTACTATTGGCACGCATTTCATGATGTAAACATCCATTTATTGCAGATTAAAAAAAACTAGAGCCAAAATTAGAATTTGACTGTCATATTCGTGTTGAACACAAACAAATTGATAGGAAATGACTAATTTTATTTCAGTAACATGACCTTTGTAAAACTTTGTTGACAGTGTTATTTGATTTTGGTTCTTATACTTTTGACTATAATCCAGACTGTCCTTAACATTGATCCAGTTTTCTCTGTTATCCCTCCCAAGTGTATGATGTATGGCGTCAAGATAGGGTATCTGAATTAGTAATGCTAAACAGAATTATTAATAGATGTGGACAACTTTATTTGAATCTGATTAGAATTCATGTTCCATATCTGTAAAATACCATCAGCTCCAAGTTAATACCTTTTTGTATTATCTTATTTGCTTGTACAAATCTTCTTAGGTACTATTACCTTCATTTTTTTTTTTTTTTAAGCAAACTGGCCACTGAGAGGTAAAATTAGATGGAAATGTGACTTACATTTGGAGATAATAAACACACAGTCTCAGATGCCTTTAGGAGCCAGACCGGTAATTAGTGTAAGACATACAGGGTATGAAGCTTGGCAGCAGTAAAATTTGAATTAAAAAGTTAATCCATTCTGGCTAAATAACCCAGGATAGGCTGCCTGGTTTCTACCTTTGTCCTAATTCAGAATCTGATGAGCCACTTTTATTTGAATTGAGTGTAATTGTTTGACTGAATTCATAATTTTGAAAACTTAAGTGTATTTTAAATACTTGGATAAGCTTAGTTAGATAAGCGTTCCACTTTTTTTGAAGTTTTTTCCCTTTATAGTGTTTCAGTAAGCTATACTATATTTTAATAAGAATTGCGCACCATAAGAATGATCAGCATTGTTTTTGGTATCTAGTTAGATAAGAAACAAATGCAAGAAAGTTTAATATTAATTTCCATCAAATTTGGTAAATGGATAGAAATGCTGACTACATGGGGGTTACGTCTCAAAGGGAACTCTCCATAGCCTGGTTAACATGACCCGGGTACCTTCAGAGTTTTACTCACTCTGTACCAAGCCACATTGTTGGGTACTTCTGAAATGCCTGCTTGCCCTTCCCTCTGCCAGAATCACTGAAGTTCTGAGCACTCAAATGCTCAACATGGAGTTAGATTAGTGGTGCTCAACTGATGTGTCATAGCAGCACGTCTTACCTGAGCTCCTCACAGATCTACTGCCAAGTTTCCAACAGTGTGTGACGTTTATTTTTGTGACAATTGTACACGATTCCTGGCTAAATCTACTGTTGAGTCCTGTGGGTTGTTTAATGTGGTATAAAACATGGTGCAGCTTGCTAAGGTAGCTGATCCTTCAGAAACTTGGGATGAAGTCGATCTGATGTCAGGTTGTATGAAGACTGTGCCGTTTCAGTATATGAAGACTATAGCCAAGGTAGTAAGCAAATTCACTCATACAGAATTCAAGTTTATGATGGGAGGTAAATGTCAGTGAATGTGCATGCAACAAACACACTTGTCAAGCCAGCATCAGAGTGAGAACCAGCACATACTCGTGCTCTCTAAGTCCCCTACCAATCACTGGCTTCTATCAATATATAATCCTGACCTCTAACACCATTAGTTAATTTTGCCTGCTTTTAAATTTTGTTTAAATGGAACTGAAGAGAGTGTACTAATTTGAGTGAATGTTTTTGCTCAGCATTGTGAGATTGTTCATGTTGCTTATAATTGTTCACTGTAGCATTTCTTGTATGAATATACCAAAATTAACTCAAAAATCAACGGACATTGCATTTACAGTGTTTTACTGTTATGACTATGTTTACGAAGCTGTCATTTAACTTGTCACTATGAACCTGTGCACACATTTCTGTTGACTTTGTGTCTGAGTGGATTTGCTGAGTCATAGGTTGCCCACAAGTTCCGTTTTATTAGATATAGTATTGCGGAATAGTTTTCTGAAGTGATTGTATCAAGTTACGGTGCTTGAGATTTTTAATTGCTGGATGTCATCACTAATACTTGATATTATCTGTATTCCATGTTTTAGCCATTCTGCTGGCTATTGGAGGTGTAGCACTGTAGTTTAATTTGCATTTCCCTGGTAGCCTGTAAAATTAAGCATCTTTTTGTATGTTCATTGACATTTGGTTATCTCTTACTGTGATCTGCCTATTCAGGTTGTGCCCAGATTTCCCTGCTTTGGGTTGTCTTTCTCATTGCTTTGGTAGAATTCTTTATATTCCAAGCATGAATCCTTTTTCGGGTATACATACTGTTGTGCAGCCTG
>PVIJ01019954.1:0-22139 GCA_004024925.1 Scalopus aquaticus | reverse complement strand
TTTTCTTCTATACATTTTATGGTTTCAGGTCTTACATCCAGGTCTTTTATCCATTTTGAGTTGACTTTTGTGCAGGGTGTGAGGTAGTAGTCTAGCTTCATTTTTTTGCATGTGGCTGTCCAGTTTTCCCAGCACCATTTATTGAATAGACTGTCCTTGTTCCACTGCATTTTCCTTGCTCCTTTGTCAAAGATTAGTTTTTCATAGATATGTGGCTTTAATTCTGGGTATTCTATTTGGTTCCATTGGTCTTTCTGTCTGTTTTTGTTCCAGTACCATGCTGTTTTAATTATTATGGCTTTGTAATATAGTTTGAAATCAGGGCGTGAAATTCCTCCATTTTCTTTCTTTTTAGATAGGAGGGCTTTAGCTATGTGAGGTGTTTTGTGGTTCCATATGAATTTCATCAGTAGTCGATCTATTTCTTTGAAGAATGTCATTGAGATTTTTATTGGAACAGCATTGAATCTGTAAACTGCTTTTGGTAGGATTGCCATTTTGATAATGTTAATCCTTCCAATCCATGAGCAGGGGATGCCTTTCCATCTTCTTGTGTCTTCTTCTATTTCTTTCAACAGAGTCTTGTAGTTTTCTTTGTATAAGTCCTTTATGTCTTTTGTTAGATTTATTCCCAGATATTTGATTTTTTTGGTTTCGATTTTGAAGGGGATGGATTTCTTAATTTCTTCTTCTTCAGATTGGGTGTTTGCTTATAGGAAGGCTACTGATTTTTGTGCATTGATTTTGTATCCTGCTACTGTACTGAACTGGTCTATTATTTTGAGTAGTTTTTCTATGGAGTTTTTAGGGTTTTGTATATATATTATCATATCATCTGCAAATAGAGATAGTTTAATTTCTTCTTTTCCTATTTGAATCCCTTGAATGTCTTTCTCTTGTCTAATTGCTCTGGCTAGGACTTCCAGTATTATATTGAAAAGTAATGGTGAGAGTGGACATCCTTGCTTGTTCCTGATCTAAGGGGAAAGGCCTTCAGCTTCTCACCGTTGAGTATAATATTGGCCGTGGGTTTGTCATATATGGCTTTTATTATGTTGAGGTGTGTTCCTTCTATCCCAAGGATTTCAAGGGCTTTTATCATAAATGGGTGTTGCATTTTGCCAAATGCTTTCTCAGCGTCTATTGATATGATCTTAACATCATTCTTAATGGTGAAAAAGTGAAAGCCTTTGCCAAGACAAGGCAGTTCATTCTCACAACTTTTATTTAATATAATACTGGAAGTACTAGCTTGAGCAACAGGCAAAAGAAAGACATAAATGAATCCAAATTGGGAAATAAGAAGTAAAGCTATCATCATTTGCAGCTGACATGATAATATATTATATATAAAGAACCCTAAAAAAATCAAGGAGCAAACTAATCGAAACAATAAACCAGTTTGGTATGGTAGCGGGTTACTAATCAATATACAGAAATCAGTAGCCTTCATAGAGGCAAAGTCAGAAGAGGAAGTAACTAAGAAAACCATCCCATTTACAATTGTACCAAAATATTAAATACCTGGGAATAAACCTAACAAAGGAGGTGAAAGAACTATACAATGAAAATTATAAAACATCCTTAAAATAGATAGAAGACAAAAAGGGATGGAAAGACATTGCCTGCTCATGGATCAGAAGAATCAACATTATCAAAATGGTCATCTTAACCAAAGCAATTTACAGATTCAATACAATTCTGATAAAATCTCAATGACATTCTTAAAAGAAATGGAACAAATATTGCTGAAATTTATATGGAATCACAAAAATGTCCAAATAGCCAAAGACTTCCTAACTATAATGGAGAAGAATGCAGGTATTATACTCCAGACTTCAAAGTATAGTCCAAAGCCATAATAATGGTCATTTTGACAATGTCAATTCTTCTAATCCATAAGCAGGCAATAGTAGCTTTCCATGTCCTTGTTTATTCTTCTATTTCTTTTAACAAACTCTTCTCATTTTCATTGAATAGGTCTTTCATTTCCTGCTAGTTTATTACTAGATATTTTATATTATTTGATGCTACTTAAAATGTGATTACTTTCTTTATTTCTTGAGACAATTTCAAGGAGAGGGAGGATGGAGGTAGAACAAAAGGCAGTGGTGTCCAGTTATCTATGGTAAAGTTCTATAGGTGCTTTGATGTTGGGCATGGTGTTTTGACATACATCTGAGGAAGAGTGAGCTTATTTCCCTAAATCATATACAGTGTTTAAACCAAAGCTACCTAAAAACAAAAACAAAACTCTCTCGCACTCTATCTTGCATTTAAATATCCTTGAGAAAGATAACTATGGGCTACCCTGGTGGCGCAAGGGGTTAAGTTTCAGCCTATGAAGCTATCAGCAGCCATTAGAGCATGAGTTCGATCTCCGCCAGGGAGATTCCCACATGGTGCAACAGACCTCTCCTGCCTCACCTGCTGCTCCCTCAGCAGTGTACTTCAGTAGATATGCCTTTTCTGTTCCCCACTCTGTCTCTGGTGAATCCTCTCACAACCCTACACCTCTGGCCTATACTCCAGTTCTTGTATGCATAAATAAATAAATCTTAAAAAAATAGAAAAAGAGAACTATTTTATGTTGCCTAAGGAAGCACAAATTATCATCCATTAATTAAATAGAAAAATTCCTTCTTAGTAGTGAATAAAACAAAAAGATTAAATTGGAAAAATATAATAAAAATGAAAGTATATTACATTTTCAAGGTGTAAAGATTTTGACAACATATCACAAGTTTTTGGTTGGCTACTGCTTACCTATACATCAATATTCCTGGTCAATGACACAGTTTTTACTGTCCATGAATGAAGTAATTCCATCTCCTAATTATTATGAACTTCTAATATATGTGAACCTAAGATGATTGAAAGGCCAGTTATCACAAGAACAAAAAATGTACATAAGGATATTTAATGACCACATTGTTTCTTTTTCTTTAATGATAAAGGAACTGAATACAAGCTCTTCCATCTAATTGAAAAATGTCATTTTTTAAAAAAAATATGCTATCAATGATTTTCAAATATACAATGATTTTGATAGCTATATTTTTGTTGTACTTTTACTACTAAGAATTAATTTACAGATGATAAAAACTGAGCTCTGGAGAATTACTTTTAAATGGTAGCATATTAATTTGGGTGTTTTAATAATTAAATATTTACAATAATTTTCCTCTTCAACATTGTGAGAGGTTTTTTGTTTGTTTGTTTTTCTAAAGATATTCAGAACCCCCCTTAAAGTACATCTGTTTGTCAGTCTGGCTGCTTTTGAACTGGGTGTCCATATGGGTAAAGAAGAGTAAAAATGTCTGCAGAGACGTTTTTGGTATCCACAATTTTTCATCCTGCTCTTGGTTTTCCAAACCAATTGGTTTGTTTTGAGGTATACTGTGTGAAGTTATAAATAGAGTCAGTAAGAATTTTGATGTAAGAATCACATAGTCATACCCTATTGTCAAATAAAAGTAGTAAATTTAGGAATATCTCTGAATACTAGAATAGACATTGGGAGTACAAGAATTTCCCACTGCTGTGTGTAACTTAGCGTCATTAGGCTGTCCAGATCAGAGGTTTGACCCATTAAGAAACTGTATTTTTATAATAACTATACTCCAAATTTTGGATTGTTATTAAGAGAATGAAAATAAAGAAGTATTACAGGGTCTGGTGATGCAGGGCACTGATACTCAAGATGCATCCTCAAAAGCCAAGCAAAAGAGTGTTCACAGGCTCAGTATGATCTGTTGAAGAAGAGTGACACGATAGAAACTGCTCTTGGGACTATTTCTCTGAGGACATTCATGAGTTTGTTGTAAATGGGAACACTATATCCTTGATAAATCAATTGATATTTTGACACAGATCTCTGAATTATCTCTGCTGAAACCCAGCAGAGATTACAGAGAAACACCTAAAGGAGTTAAAAGTGAAAAGGCCTAGGGAAAACGTAAAAAGAGAATAATCATTTTTGTCACTTGCAGAGTCTGCCTACCCCATTAATTAACATGAAATTCCCCCACAAAAATATATTTTAGCATGTCTCTAAGAGGGTTAATTAATGTTGTTACAAAATGCAAATGGAAAAAACAGGGTTTCAAAATTAGATATTTATCTCTATACACTTTAAGGAATATTGATGTATAGGTAATTGTGAATGATACCACATGTGGGGTTGTTGTAAATGGCTTTTATTATGCTAAGTTATATTCCATTTATCCCCAGATTTTTGAGAGCCTTCATAATAAATGGCTTCTTATCAAATACTTTCTCAGCACCTTTTGATATGATCATATGATTTTTATCTTTCTTTTTGTTGATTTGATGAATTATGTTGATTGATTTTCGGATGTTGAAGCAGCCTTGTGTCCCTGGTATGAATCCTACTTGGTTATGATGTATGATGGTTTTAATGCATTGTTGTATTTGTTCTGCTAAGGTTTTATTGATGATTTTTACATATGTGTTCCTTAGGGATATTGTTGCACAGGTTTTTTTTTTGGGGTGTGTGTGTTGTCTTTGACTTTGTTATTATAGTAATGTTGGACTCCTACGATAAGTTTGGAACTCTTCTTTATTTCAATTTTTTTGAAGAGGTTGAGCAGGATAGGTATTAGTTCATCTTTGAAAGTTTGATAGACTATTTGTGAAGCTGTTTGGTCCTGGACTTTTGTTTTTGGGAGAGTTTTGATTACTGTTTCAATATTCTTGCTTGTGATTGGTTTGTTGAGGGTTCCTATTTCTTCCCTATTCAGTCTTGGATGATTGTATAATTCTATGAATTAGTCCACCTCAAATGGTTATTCATTTTGTTAGCATATAAATAGTAGTCTCTAATTATCCATGAATTTCTAAAGCATCTGTTGTTGAAATTTCTGCATTCATTTAAAAAAACTATGCATACAAGCTGGGGTACAGGTCAGAGGCATGGGGTGGTGAGAGGGTTCACCAGAGACAGAGTGGGGAGCAAAACAGGCAGATCGAGGGAAATACACTGCTGAGGGGAGCAGAGGGCGAGGCAGAAGTCTGCCACGCCAAGTGGGAATCTCCCTGGCTGGGTATCGCTGCTGCCGACAGCTCCACAGCACAGCGCTTAACTGCTGAGCCACCAGGGAGGCCCTGCATTCATTTTTTATTCTATTGATTTGGAAATTCTCCCTTATTTTTTAAAAGAAACTTCTCTTTGTTTTGTTAACATTTTGGACTGTCTTTTATTTCTATTTTTTTTGCTTTGATTTTTATGATTTCTATTCTCTTACTGACATTTGGATTCATTTGTTCTACTTTTTCTAATTCCTTGAGATGAGAGAGAAGGTTATTTAAGGTCTTTCTTTTTCTTCAAGTGGGCCTATATTGATATATATTTCCCTTTTAATACTGCTTTTTCTGCATTCCATAAGTTTTAGCACCTTTTGATATGCTTTTGTTTTCTTGTTATTCTTTGTTTAAAGATTTAAAAAAATTTCTTCTTTAACCCATTATTCTTTCAGTAGTGTGTTGTGCAACCTCTATATATTAAAGGATTTATCTGCTTTCTTTTAGTATTTGATTTCTAGATTTATGCCTTTGTGATCCAAGAAGATGCTAAATATGATCTCAATATTTGTGTTAATCTGATATTTTAAATAGAATTTTATTGCTTTGCCATTAGTTTTAAATACTATACAAATTTTAGAAGTACAGCTTCATACCTCAACATGTGTATATATTACTTTGTAAGACAACTTTATGTAATATAATTTATATTAAAATTTTATACACATTGTAATTTATGATGGGCAGTGTAATATTAATAAATAGATGTTTCATCACTGTTCTCTTCCACATGTTAAACGACTTACAGTTAATTGCATTTATTCAAATATTTAATCTAATTATATGTAAGTTAAATCTTCATTCCCATTATGGACAGAAAGTTTTTTCCCAATGCTAAGTTCAAGTTGAAGCACAACTGGATAAATATTTTAGGAGGTGTGTTCTAGATATAGGCTTTGGACACACCTGGCTTCAAATCTTGGCTCTCCAATTTGCTAACTTGCTTTGGGGACAGTTGATGAGCATCTTTTTTTCTTACCTATAATGCCCTGATCCACAAAGAAAGAGTTTTTAATGCATTATTTTTTCATAGGGAATCAGTGAGTACTGAATCAGATAATGTTTGTAAAATCATTACAGGCATATGTTGAACATATTAAGCTCTCAATTCATAGGTATTGTTGTTGCATTCATTATTTCGAAATCATATGAGTAGCAGGTCTAATCAATTTCCTCTTGGAAAACTGATTTTGATTCAGTGAATTATTAGTGGTAAACATATCCAGTTACATTTTGGAGGTCAAAATGTCCAAACAGTTACTGTTGAAAATGCTGGATTCTAGCATGTAAGGACACCAATGTTATTTAGGACGTTTTATTTTCTGTGATCTACATGTGCGTATCAACAGAATGGTTAATGGTTGGAGTATTCGACCTAGGTGGAAAATGTCTGAGAGACAGCTCTTTATAGAAGGAATTTACTATTTTGTAAATATAGAGCTTAACTTTTAAAATTTATGTACTGAAGTATCCTTCCTTCCTTAGATTTCACAACTTATTCAAAATTCATAAACATGTAATCAATATATGCAATATTTTCATCATGTAGATGAGGACATATACAGCCAATAATGTCTTGCCATAAGAATGCCAGTATTACTTTCACACACATAAATGCCAACTAAAATTTTGACTCGAATATTTGAGCTAATATCTTCATAGAAAATAATTTCTAAAACCCCTAATACATAATAATTTTGTTCTAATCTAATGATAATGTTCTGATATCATCTATAAGTAATTGCTGGACTTATTTTCACAATTAAAATAATCAGCATGTTGTAGGTTACTATAATATGAAACATTATGTAATGTCAGTGATGAATTTAAATATCAACTTAAAAGTCCATTGGATGGCTATCCTAATTATATTGTGGAATCACTGATTTTATGTCCTGCAATCAGTTAAGCAAAATTTTGAGACATACTGTATGTCCAGAACAATGCTAAGTGTTAAGGGGATACAAAAGAAAAACATAAATATTCATTGTCCTAAAAACCTTGCAGTTTATTTAAGATGACAAGACATAAAAATTTAACAATTAGAGAAGTAAGAATTATGTTTCAGTCACTTATTGTATAAGAAAATGAGAAGTCAGAAGGAGACAGACAAATGCTGGATGGTTTCACTTATAGTGGAATATAGAGAAACAAAACAAAGGGTCAGATAAAACCAAACCTATAAAAAATCCTAGAAATATGACTGTAGAATTGAGGCTACCATAGGTGGAGGGGGAGGGGAGAGAGAAAAGTGGAGAAGAGGCGTAATGACTGAACTGTGGTGGAGGACTATGGGTATCTTAGTGGAGAGTGTGATGTGGTATATACACATGAAGGTATGATCCTATACAGCTAAATCATATGCAATGTTATAAACCAATGTTAACTCAATAAAAAAAGAACTACAAAGAAGTTTAAAAAGCTATGTGTATCTGGAGTTTAAAGAAGAAAAGATTACTGAGTCTTTCTCTAGATTATTATTCTCACCACATAGTAGATGTATTGTGCTACTGGTATTTTCTATGCTGAATTATATAATAAGTATAGTGAGTCATCCATTTTCATTTTAATAAAACCTGATGGACAACCTTTTCTATCTATCCCTCTAAGAGAATGTCAAATATGGAAATACAATAATACATTTTAATAGCATGGATGGTTCATAGAAAGATTTTATTTATTGTGACCATCTGGAAAAATCTAATACAAGATGTGGAAGGACTATAACTCCCTAAAAATTCATTGGAAACAGGCGGTCTGAATTCCTTGAAATTATTACATGCATGAGTAGTTTCTAGAACAATAGAAAACTATGCAGAATTATGTAGGCGAACACCACTATGTGAGGCAGATGTTGAACTTCCCACCCACCCCTAGAAATTAAAACTCAGTTTAGATGCTTGTATACAGAAGATTGCTTGTCTAATTAGTCTGACCAAAGGGAAAAATAGGAAAAAAAAATATCATGAGGCAATTTCTGCAGTACTTTGGTCACCGTTTTTTATTTTTTAAAATTTTTTAATGTGCTAAGTATGAAATTGACAGTTTCAATGTCAACTGAATATGAAATAGTTCTAATAACATTTGGGAGGAAAGAGAACTAAAGATATAGAGATGTCTAAACAAAATTAAACAAATAAGATGTTTGACATGGGAAATTATGCACCATAAACATTGCCACAACTACATACTTATGGCAAAGTCAGGAACCATGGCACATAATAGAAATGAGATTTGCTGATTCCTAGAGGGTTGGCTCAAAGTTCAGTTCATTCTACTCTTTTTTTTTTTCTTTTGCTTTCTAAATTGCCAGTAACAAATTTGGCCCCAGAGGGCAAGAATATATCACAATCGGTACCACTTTCTGGCTCAGTTCCAAATGGTTTAGGTACATGGCAGCAGCAATGGTGAAAAGGCCTCTCTCTCTCTCCCCGCCCCCATCCTCTCTGAAAATGGGCACCATTCCCTTGCAGTAGAATTAAGTGTAAAGCATGTGGGAATAATCAGAGGCAGAAAAAGCAGCCACATACCCCAAGGGGTAGAAACAATATGAATTAATCAAATTGGAAGATTTTGCCAAGAACTTGACTTTTAACAAATGACACTGTTGAAAATTTTTCCTATTAAAGAATAAGCAAGGGTTTGGGAAACTAGGTTGAGGAACTCTTTTTTTGGTACAAAAATCATGGAATACCTGAAAACAATTACGATTCTCTTTTTGTGCCAGCAGAGTAGTCTGGAAAGATTATTTCAACCTCTTTTCACATTATGTTGAGAATCTTGTGAACATATGCTATTGCATATTCAGAGGATGTAGACAAAATCAATTTATTGATTTGTTCAACATTTGTTTAGTGGCTTTGCATGCCAGTCAGCAATTAGCAAAATATTAAGATCCTATTTTGAACTTTACACTGGACCAAAGGATAAGAGAGTTTTCAAGTAGTATGAGAATTTGTACTTGCATTCAACAAATGACTAAGTAATAAAAACATAAAGAAAGTGTATTTCCACTCTAAGAAAATATTTGATAAGATTTACATCAATTTATGATGAAAACCTTCAAAAAACTGGGGGATCATATCTCAGTATAATAAGACCATAAATGACAAACCCAATGCTAATGTCATTCTCTGGTGAAAACCTGAAATCTTTTTCTCTAGAGCTGGTATAAAACACGGTTGTTCAATTTCACCATTTTTATTCAACACAGTATTGGAAATCTGAGATAGAGCAATTAAGCAATAAAATGATTCTAAATTGGGAAAGAAGTAAAGATATTGTCACTTGAAGTAAACACAATAATATACATAACAAACACTAAAGACTCCACTGAACCACTAATTCAAATAGTGGAAGAAAGTAGCAGGTTATAAAATCAACACACAAAAATTAATTACTTTGTTTTATGCAAACAGTGAGACAGAATAGGAAGAAGTTTTAAAAATGATCCCATTCACAATTACACTTCTCCAAAATTAAATAACTAAGAGTAAACCTAAAATAAAAGGTGAAGGACCATTATAAACACACACACACACACAAAAAAAAAAAAACAAGAAAAAGTCAGACATTGTTAAAATAGAAGGCATGATGAAAAAATGGAAAGATAGTCCCTGTTCATAACTTAGAAGAATTAACATTGTCAAGACGACCATCTTATCCAAAGCAAAAAACAGATTCAATGCAATCCATATCAAAGTTTCAATAGCATTCTTTAAAGAACTGGAAAGAAACATTATTAAATTCACATAGAACCCAAAAAACCCCATATAACCAAATTATTACTGACAAAAAAAGAGGAGAAAAATGGCATTAAATTTACAACTTGAAACTACAGAGTAAAGCTATAATAACACTGGTCAATAAATTTTTACAAAAGTCATATGACAAATAAAATTAGTCATTTCCCATCAATTTGTATGTGCTCAACATGAATATGACAGTCAAATTCTAATTTTGGCTCTAGTTTTTTTGTAATCTGCATTAAATTGATGTTTACATCATGAAATGCATGCAAGTCACTGGTCAACAAATTTTTACAAAAGCCATGTTACTGAAATAAAATGTCATTTCCTATTAATTTGTATCTGCTCAACACGAATATCACAGTCAAATTCTAATTTTGGCTCTAGTTTTTTTTTGTAATTTGCAATAAATGGATGTTTACATCAAGAAATGCATGCCAATAATAATAGGCCTACGGTTAATACCTGTAAAAAATCAAGTCATAGACTACTTCGTAGCTTTCTTCCCTTGTCCCTTGTACAGTTGTTCAGGAGCATCTCTAGGGAGTGTCTAGCAGTGGTCAGCCAGCATTGTAGTGGACCATTTTCTCTGGTATCTTTGTTCCATTGATGTGGTATCTTGATGAAAATGTTTGCCATGTTCATCACTAACCATACCACAATTTTCAAGGAAGAAATCCAGATGGGAATGAAGGAAGTGAATCTTTAGAGACATATTGCAGCCAAGTTTCTGATACCACATCAGCATGTCTTCTACTAGTTCCTTGTAGTTTTCTGCCTTAATATTCCCAAGAAAATTTGTAGACATGGCAAAAAGCCTTCCATGCTTGTTTCGCATCACCCTGCAGCAAGATCTTCAACTGTTCATCTTTGAAGAGCTCTCGAATCTGAGAACCCACAAAAAATCCCTCTTTAATCATTCCTTTGCTGAGACCAGGAAATTTTTCATGCACGTTTTGGAAAGCTGGCGAGGTCCGGTCCATGGCTTTTATGAAATTCTTCATCAAACCTAGTTTGATGTGAAGTGGTGGTAGCAGGATTTTGTGAGACTTGACCAGAGCTGGGTGCTGGACATTCTTCTCGCCAACTGCTACATTTTGTCTGTGAGTCCATTCCTTCATCAAGTAGTGCAATTCACTTGCATGGCTATCTCACTCACATGAGAAACACATGTATCCTGTATATCCCTGCTGCAGTCCCATTAAAAGGGCAACTAGCTTCAAATCACCACAGACATGCCAGCTGTACTTGTTATACTCAATGTAATTCATAGCTGCTTTAAGTTATCCTATGTCTCTTTCATGTGGAGAGCATGAGCTACTGGAATAGACAGAAGACGGTTTCCATTGTGCAAAAGCACAGCCTTAAGACTCAGTTTCGAAGAGTCTAGAAATAGTCTCCATTCTTGTGGGTCATGAGTGATTTCTAAGGCATCCATGAGGCCCTCAATATCAGAACAGAATACCAGAGCACTTTCCTTTCTGAAGAAAGGCTCCAACTGCTGGTGGCACTTTTGATATAAGTCATTGTGACATCTTCTTCTAGAAGATTCCATTGTTGGAGTCTTGATCCTAGCAATTCTGCCTTGTTCTTGGATGAGTCCAAATCAGGAACCAGGTCGTTTAGTTCTTCCTGTGTTAGTCTGTGGGGGATTGATGATGTACCACAGTGAAAATCTGGATCACTGCATGCTGACGGAACAGGAGAAGAACAGGTCGGCTCACCCTTGTCCTCATCAGATGAATCAAGAGAATATTCTGCTGGAGGTTCTGGAATAGGAAGTCCCTCACCCAATGGAACTGGTCTTGGTGCAGACGGAATGGTTGGGTAGACTATTCTCGAATTCTTTTGCTTCGTTATTCTGCCGGAAAGAGGAGGAACCAAGCAGAAGGAACAGTCTTTTATGTGGTTGCTTGACTCTCTCCACACCATGGGGACTGCAAATGGCATTGATGGTCTTTTGCCATTGAACCACCGTGAAAGCTGTGTTGTACATGGAGCACAGCATATATGCAGGGCCCAAGGCTTGTCTTGGTCACCAACCTTGCATCCGAAGTAAAGATGATAAGCCTTCTTCACTTGAGAAATGATACTTTTCTTCTGGTTGGCAAATGTCACTTCCCCACAAATAGAGCAGAAATTGTCCACGCTATTAATGCACTTTCGAGGCATTCCTGTTCTGTATTGTGCTGAAATGGACAAAATAATAACAGTTCTATGGAACAGTACCTTAAACTGTCTCGCACAAAGTCTGAAATATTTTCAATGCTCAACCTTTACGACAGGGCTTTCTATAGTGCACTGCTGATGTCTGCTTACTTCAGCAGCCACCTGGCAGTAGTATTGCATTGCATCAGAAGATGATGCAGTCAACTCTGGGTGATGTGTGCATGATGGTATTATGCAATGCGATACAATATCACATCATTCTAGGCTGATTTAGGATGTTGTTGCAGTCCTACCGGATAAATTTACATGGTAAAACATATAAAATGAAGTATATGAAATATCTTCAAAAATGAGAGCTAATAAAAAATTTTTAGGGTTATATTCATGTTTAGCTCACCAAGATACTACAGATTCAGGCCTTTTTAAGTCAGTAACGATCTCACCCTTGACCAGTGTAATTAAAACAACATGATACTTGAACAAAAACCAATGGAACTGAATTGAGAGCTTAGATATAAACCAAAAACTATATGGACAGTTAGTCTATGGCAAATATCCAAGAATATATACAAGGAAGAAAAATCTTTTGATAAGTGGTTGTGAAGAAAATGGATAGCTGTATGCACAAGCATGAAAGTAGACCACTCTCTCACACCATGCACGAAAAACAACTCAAAGTGGATAAAATATTTTGAGTTAAGACCTGAAACCATAAGATATACAGAAGAAAACATAAGCAAAACAATTCATGACATATGCTTTAGAGATGTCTTTGTAGGTTCCTCTCCAACAGCAAGGAAAACAAGAGAATATAAATAACTGGGACTACATCAAACCAAAAACCCACTGTGCTACACATAAAAAGAAACCATTACTAAAACAAAAAAACACTATATTGAATTGGAGATAGTGTTTGCACACCACATATCTGAGAAGAGACTGATATCAAGGATCTACAAAGAAGACATACAACTCAATTTAATTAAAACAAACAACCCAATTAAAAAATGGACAGAAGAGCTAAATAGGCACATCTCCAAAGAAGACATACAGATAACCAACAACCACATGAAAAACTGTTAATCATCACTTATCATTAGAGAAATGCAAATCATAATCACAATTAGATACTATCTCAGACCTGTGAAAATGGCCCATATCAAAATTACCTGAAACAAGTGCTGTTGAGGATGCAGAGAAAAGGGAACTCTCTTGCATTGTTGGTGGAAATATAGACTGGAAAACAGTATGGGGGTTTCTCTCATATATCACAGTAATAAAGTACATGCTATGCCCTATCTCTGAGACAGGAAAAAACAGGCACAAATAGGGTGAACTTCAATACAGAGAAGCAAAATATTAGAAAGTGAAATTATCTTTCTTTTTGAAATTTTTTTAATAACTCTTTCAATTTTTTAAAGGAAAATAAACTATGTATCTTCTTTGAATTTTACATTTTATTCAAGAAAATAGGCCTTTTCACAGTGCCATCAGGTTTTGTTGTTATAAGTTATTGATGATTTTAGAGTATCTGCTCTAAATAAATTTTGGTGATGTCACTTCAAGACATGGTGGGGAACATGACCAAGAATGCTAGTAGTGAAGATGGCCATTGCAAAAGGTTGGAAGTGAATGAAGTACCCACAATTTAACTGAATTGTGGATTTCCAAAAATTTCGAAAAATTTTAGAAGTTTGGTTTAACTGTAATTAGCTTCCTTCAAAATTTAATTAGTTATTTTTATCCAAGCAACACTGTATTATAACATTACATTAGTCTCATTGTGAATCAACACATGTATAGTTTCTTTTATTTAAGGAAAAATATACTTAAAACCTACACTTAAAGAAAATGTAAAGCAGCCAAAGAAGCGTAAAACTTAACCTCTATTTATCTAAAATATATATTCTTAGGCAATGAGAGCCTGGACAGTATCAAAGGAAACAAGCTATTGCTTTCTCTGTAACAGTGAGCAGTTCAAACTGTAACATCATTCCAGTAGTGATTAAGAATGACACAGCACATCATCATTGTCAACACTATTCAGCCAATGTAAACCTTAGTTAGAAATGTACATGTCATAGAAAAATGTTCCTTTGATTTCTATTACATTTTATCAGTAATTGCTGTCATCAGTGGCAGGTTATTATTATAGTTGAATAGAGTTTCAATAATTACTTTTGTAGAGATTCTAACAGCTTTTAGATTGAATGATATTCTGACAGTTTGAATACTCTTGACAACAATTATCCTTTTCCTGGTTAGCAGATTCAGGAAAATTAAAAATTAATTCTGTTCAGAGGAAACATATTTCACTAGCAAGTAGGTTGATAAAAAAATGTGTAAATTGCAGAGTGACTTAGAATTTTTTAAAAGTCCTTTTCCCCAGACAAATATTGGGTGGTTTCCCTTATATGTGAAATATAAGGAAACAAAACAGTGTCAGACAGAATAAAAAAATAACTAAATCTAAGAGTCTGAGAACAAAGTTCAGGCAACTAGAAATGGGGCGGGAAGATGGTGGAAATCACAGGGTTTCCAATGGACTATGGTGGAGGACTATGAATGCCTTTGTGGTAGATGTGTGGAAACATTCATCTGAAGTGATATGATCCTAAGCCTCTGAATTATATACAGCATTTTAAATCAATGTTACTTCAATAAAAAATAAGTAAAATTCTTTTAAGCATATTTGAAAATAAGCATTAAGAGATATACAGATGATACAGGTTATATTAGTAATAATGTGATAACAATGTGAAATGATTGAAAGCAGTCCTCAATCTAGTTACTAACAGAAAATACTGCACGGTTATGATGAGAAAAATATGTACATCAGAAGAGATTAGATATAAGTATTTATATATGCATGTCTTTATTTATCAATGAATATGACTATGAATGCTTTCAGTAATGGAGACTAAAACATGTAAATGCCTACTTTTCATATAGAGGAACAATACATTTCTAACAGGTTAGCATTTTATTACATTAAAAATGTCTACTTATGCAAAGTGAAAAGAAAAATTGAAGCAATTAACCAGAATATTTGGACCAAATTATTTTGGTGTGAGTTTTTTTCTTTTACTCAGATTATTGAGATCAGAGAATGTGGTATGGAAGGTATCCAGATAATCACTTTAATTGCTTACTCAGATTAGTTGCCAACATACTTAAAATGCCTAGTGTATACAGTCATATTTGAGATCATCTTTAAGCATTAACTTGTACAATTGACTGTGTCTTTGAGAAGCTATTTGTATATAAAGGCAGGAAATAAAAAGTATACAAGTGTCCACACAAAGACTTCTATAAATCTAATTATAATATGTTTTTCAGATGTCAGAATTAAGTATAATGGATAGAGAGTATCAATAACTAAAATTGTTTTTCTATAATCTGTAACATGAGTGCTTCAAAAGATAAAAAAAAAACCCTGCTATATCAAAATATGAGGAAAAATAAAATTGGGAGGGGAGACAAAAATCCAAATAGGAAAACAAATAATTTATTTTCTATGTTGCAAAAGTATTTCCAATAGATTTTTTTAAAACTAAAAGGTTTCTCAAAAGTAATAGCATTGAAGAAACTAAAATTAAATGCCATTATTTCCACAGAATACAAAAAGGTACATTTAGCCCATTAAGGGTAACACATATATGGGAACATATTATGATCAACATATTCGTTTGTGTTTTGCTATAAACAAAAAGAAGAAATTAGCCAACTTGTGTTGAAGAATTCAATGGAAAATAGCACTGAGTGCTTCACAGAAACATAAGATTTGAAAATAGAATAACAATGTCAAAAATTTATCAGATCTAATCTGGAAGACCAATAGATATGCATAAAAATGTTCACCGTTTTTAATGATGGAGATGCAGGCCAAGACCACAATGAGATATCATCTCTCACTTGTGATAATGACACATGTCAAAAAGACCCCCAACAGCTAGTGTTGGTGAGCACATGGAGAAAGGAGACCAACATCATATTGTTGGTGGGGATGTAAACTAGTACAGCCATTTTGGAAAGCCATTTGGATTGGCCTTAAGTAACTATACATGGAAATACCATAGGAGCCAGCAATTTTACCTTTGGGTATCCATCCAAAAACAAACAAACAAACAAACAAACAAAAAACCAAAACATGAAACCATCAACTCAAAAAAAATATATGCTTTACAATGTTTATTGCAGCATTATTTACAATATCTAGGACAAAGAAATAAGCTAAGTGTCTGCTGATAGAAGATGGATTAAGAACCTGTGGCATATCAACACAATGGAATGTTATTTAACCATAAGGAAAGACAAAAAGTTGTCAAATACAACAAAATAGAGGGAGGTTGAGGGTGTAATATATGGCAAAGCAAGTCAGAATGTCATAGACAAACATTGGAAATTTAAGGGCAATTTGACAAGTCACATTACTGTCTTTACTATTGAATTATAATGATGATGAACATGTTTTTAAAAATGGTGTACCAGTTACTGTACCTCACACCCCACATGCCTCTGGTGACTGAATCAGAACCTGGAGCAGCCTCAAGGGGCAGTTCCATGACAGCATACCCCTTCCAGCTGCCACATGTGCCCTGTCAGTCACCCACCTGTCATAAATGAGTGAGCAGGAAATTGGAGAAGTTTTTGGGGGAGGTCCCAGAGCTGCAGAACTCACCCAGACAGTGCGCTATGCAACTCAACTACCTACTTCTGGTGACTAAGCCAGGACCTGTAGCAGCATCAGGGAGCAAGTCCCTGAGCCACAGACCCCATCCAGCTGCCACATACCCCAGTTACAAAACATAGACCCTATGAGGTCTCAGCTGCTGAGATCACCATTTGACAACCATTCAAAACAATGTGAGGGGACGATCCATACCCAGCAAAAGCTCAACAAAAGCAACAGAGACTGGAAAGCAAACATTGAGGAGAAAGAAAAATCCAAATGACCACCTAAGTTCTCAATGGAAGAACACACTACAGAGAGAAAATACATCTTCTAAACCCAATCAAAAAGACATGGAAGAGCTCTTCTTTTCAGACCCAGAATTCAAAATTGCCATGATAAAAAAATTCAAAGAAATGGAACAATACAGATAAAACACAGATAACAGCTCAGATATATGCAAGAAAAATAATAGTGTGAAAAATATAATCAATGAGCAGAAGATTGAAATTAAAACTCTAAATAAGAAAATAATAAAAGTATAGAATGTAAACTTTCAGGATAGGAGATGAAAAATTCAATAGAAAGCCCTGGAAGTAGAACAGACCACATGGAAGATCCAATCAGTGAAGTTAAAGATGCAGATGGAGGAAAAAACCCAGATAGGAAAATGAAATAGAGGAACAAAGTAAAAGTATAAAGAAACACTTTGAGAATTATCTGACTCCATGAGAAAAGGAAATACAAGAATCCTAGGAATCCCAGAAGGTGAAAGAGAGAAAGAAGGGAACTGAGAAATTATTTAAAGAAATAATATGAAAGTGTCCCAAGTTTGAAAAAAGAACTAAATATACAAATATAAGAAGCTAAAAGAACACTAAACTATCTAAATAAAATGAAACTTACAGCAAGGAATATAGCAGTAAAACTTCCATGAGTTCAAGACAAAGAAAGAATAATGAAGCTGATGAGGGATAAGAAGCAATTTATAAAAGTATAAAAGAACTCCAATTAGGGTAATAAGGATTTCTCAGAAGAAACACTACAGTCAAGAAGAGAACAGAGTGACATATTCAAAATTTTACAAGATAAAAACTACTGCAAAGTGCTCCTTAAAATATCAGGGAGAAATTAAGGGCCTCTTAGACAAACAGAAACTTAAGGAATTTCCAACTGGAAAACACCCTTCAGGAAATATTAAAAGGAATTTTAGATCTTAAGCCAAAAAGTAGAATGGACACAAAGAACTTAACAAGGAAATAAATAGCAACACAATATTATACACAAAATGGTAGTAACAGACTTTTACAAGTCAATAATCACTATAAATGGCAATGGACTGAATTTGCCAATAAAAAGACAAAGAGTATCAAGTTGTAATAGCAAACAAAATCCAAATTTCTGCTGTCTGCAGGAGACATACCTAAGTTCAAGGATAAAAACAGAATGAAAATGAAGGGATGGAAAAAAATTCAACAAGCAAAGATAATACAGACTTCCAGCTAGAAAACATAGCAAGAGACAGGGAGGACTACTATATTATTATTACGGGAACAATATATCTGGAAGACATAACACTCATTAATATTTAACATAACACCAAATGTAGGAGCACCAAAATATATTCGGAAATTAATATCAAATCTGAAAACAGACATATGAAAAACGTATGTGGTTGGAGATTTCAATACCCCACTGTCACGAATAGACAAATCAACTATACAGAAAATATACAGGGATACATGTGCTTTAAACAAAGAATTAGACCATGTGGGACTAATAGACATTTATAGGGCACTGTACCATGAAAGACCTGAATACACATTGTTTTTTCAAGTGCACATGGGTAATTCTCCAGGATTAACCATATATTGGGGCATACAAGACAAGTATCAATAAATTCTTGATAATTGAAATAATACCAAGAATCTTCTCTGAACATAAAGTTAATTGAACTATAAATCAACTACAAAAAGAAAGCAGGGAAATATGTTAACAGCTGGAGAATGAAAAACACACAACTGAAAGAACACTGGATCAATGAAGAAATCAAAGAAGAAATAAAAAATGCTGGTAACCTTAAATTACCTTAAAATATCATAAGACAAATGCTAATGAAGACAAAACCTTTCAGAATGTATGGGAAAAAGCAAAAGCAGCACTAAGAGGGAAGTATATAGCAATGTGGGACCATATGAAAAACAAGAAAAGCCCAAATAATCAACATCTCTCATTTTGAGAAATAAGAAAAGGATAAAACCCCTAAAAGCCAGAATAAGGAAGGAAATCATAAACATTAGAGCATGAATAAATGAAATAGAAATCATGAAGACTGTCTAAAAGGTCAATGAAACTGAAAGCTGGTTCTTTGAAAAAATAAACAAAGTAGACAAACATCTAGCTAAGACAACTAAGAAAAAAGAGAGAAAAGTCAAATAAATAGGACCAAAACTGAAAGAGAAGTTACAACAGACACTGAAAATATTCATAAGATAAGAGACTAATATAAACATTTATATGCAAAAATTTCAACAACCTAGATGAGATGGACAGATTCTTAGAATTATACGATTATTCAAGACAGAATAGGGAAGAAATAGAATACCTGAGAAAAACAATCACAGACAAGGAAATGGAAACAGCAATCAAAACCCTCCCTGCCAAGAAAGTCCAGAACCAGATGGCTTTACAAGAAAGTTCAACTAAACTCTTAAAGATGAACTAATACCTATCTTGTTAAAACTCTTTCATAAAGATGAGAAAGAAGGAATACTTCCAAATACTCTTTGAGGCCAACATTACTCTAATGCCCAAACTAAACGAGGACAACACAAAAAAAGTTACTAAATTTCCCTAATGAACACAGTTGTTAAAATGTAAATAAAATCTTAGTAATCCAAAACCAACAAAGCACTAAAAGGATAAATCACATGACAAAGTGGGCAAGGACATAAGGAAAGTTCAACTTCCGAAAATCAATGAGCATAATTCACCACATCAACAAAAAGAAAAATAAAAACCATATGGTCATATCAATAGATGCCAAGAAAGCAATTGCTAAAGTTCACCATCCATTTATGATGAAGGCCTTTGAAAAACATGGGATAAAATGAACCTATTTTAACTTAATGAAAGACCTATATGACAAACCCATACCTAGTATCATTCTTTCTTTTTCTCACAATTATAGTTTCCTTTATTTTCACAAACTTCTAAAAACACTCCCACTGAGTATTTTTTCACTATGAATCCTTCCCATTGTGGGCTAGTCTCATTATTATTATTATTATTATTATTATTATTATTTTAATATATATTTTTATTGTTATTTATGTCTTTTGTATTTTGTATTCCCCTTGGGTAGTCCACCACCAAAACACCCGTGATCCATCTCCATGGTCCCTTGTGTTCTTTTCTATTCCATTTTGTGCCCTTTTCCTTCCCTCCCTCCGTCTCCCTCCCCCCCGCCCCCGCTGATTGTCTCTCTCCTATTTGGTTTCCTCATAGTCCTGTTATAAGTGAAACCATTCGATATTTTTCTCTTTCTTTCTGGCTTATTTCACTGAGTATGATCCCCTCTAATTCCATACATGTCGCTGCAAATTGCATGTGTTTATCTTCTTTCCATGATGAATAGTATTCCATTGTGTATATGTACCACATCTTCTTGATCCAATCATCTATTTTTGGACATCTGGGTTGCTTCCATACCTTTGCTATTGTGAACAGTGCCGCAATGAACATACAGGTGCATGTATCCTTTCGGATTAGTGTTTTTGTATCCTTCGGGTAAATTCCCAAAAGTGGGATTGCTGGGTCATATGGAAGCTCCGTGTTTAGCAGTTTGAGGAATAGCCATACAGCTTTCCATAGTGGTTGGACCAGTTCACATTCCCACCAGCAGTGTAGAAGAGTTCCTTTTTCTCCACATCCTTTCCAGCATTTGTTGTTGCCTGTATTTTTAATGTGTGCCATCCTCACAGGTGTGAGGTGGTATCTCAGTGGTTTTGATTTGCATTTCCTTGATTATAAGTGATGTTGAACATTTTTTCATGTATCTGTTGGCCATTTGCTTTTCTTCTTTGGAGAAGTGCCTTTTGAGCTCTTCTGCCCATTTTTTGATTGGGTTATTGGCTTTTTTTGTTGTTGTTGAGTTGTGTGAGTTCCTTGTAAATTTTTGTTATCAGTCCTTTATCAGTTGTATTGTGTGCAAAGATCTTTTCCCAGTTGGTAGAGTGTCTGTTAGTTTTGGTTAATGTCTCTTTTGCTGTACAGAAGTTTTTTATTTTGATATAATCCCATCTATTTATCTTGTCTTTCACTTCCTTCGCTTTGAGGGATGTGTCCTCCAAGATTTTGCTGAGATGTATGTTGTGTAGAGTTTTGCCTATATTTTCTTCTATACATTTTATGTTTTCAGGTCTTACATCCAGGTCTTTTATCCATTTTGAGTTGACTTTTGTGCAGGGTGTGAGGTAGTAGTCTAGCTTCATCAAAAAACCTCGCATAGCTAAAGCCCGCTTAACTAAAAAGAAAGAAAACGGAGGAATTTCACTCCCTGATTTCAAACTATATTACAAAGCCATAATAATTAAAACAGCATGGTACTGGAACAAAAACAGACAGAAAGACCAATGGAACTGAATAGAATACCCGGAATTAAAGCCACATATCTATGAACAACTAATCTTTGACAAAGGAGCAAAAAAAAAATGCAGTGGAACAAGGACAGTCTATTCAATAAATGGTGCTGGGAAAACATACCTAGTATCATTCTTAATGGTGAAAATTGAAAGCCTTTCCATTAAGATAATGAACAAGACACAGATGTCCCCTCTCACCACTGCTTTTCAATATAATACTGGAAGTCCTAGCTGGACCAACTAGGCAAGAGAAAGACATAAAAGAAATATAAATTGGGAAACAAGAAGTAAAGCTATCATTATTGGCAGATGATATGACAACATCTATAAAGAAACCTATAAAAATCCATGGAAAAACTAAGCAAAACAATAAACCAGTATAGTAAGGTAGCAGGTTACAAAATCAATACACAAAAATCAGCAACCTTCCTACATGCAAAGAATCAGCCTGAAGAGGAAGACCTTAAGGAAACCATCCCATTACAATTATATAAATAATAATAATAATAACCTGGACGTGAATAAACTACATAAGGAAGACTATAAAACATTTTTTTCTAATATATATTTTTATTGTTATTTATATCTTTTACATTTTGTATTCCCCTTGGATAACCCACCACCAATTCACTCATGATCCATCTCCGTGGTCCCTTGTGTTTTTTTTTTTTAATATATATTTTTATTGTTATTTATGTCTTTTACATATTGTATTCCCCTTGGGTAGCCCACCACCAATTCACCTGTGATCCATCTCCATGTTGTGTTCTTTTCTACTCTATTTTGTCCCCTTCTCCTCCCCCT
>PVIJ01019953.1:0-22143 GCA_004024925.1 Scalopus aquaticus | reverse complement strand
TGGTACATATACACAATGGAATACTATTCAGCATGGAAAGAAGATAAACACATGCAATTTGCAGCGACATGGATGGAATTAGAGGGGATCATACTCAGTGAAATAAGCCAGAAAGAAAGAGAAAAATATCGAATGGTTTCACTTATAACAGGACTATAGGGAGGCCGGGTGGGAGAGAGACAATCAGTGGGGGGAGGGGAGGAAGGAGGCGGAGGGAGGGAAGGAAAAGGGCACAAAATGGAATAGAAAAGAACACAAGGGACCATGGAGAGGGATCACGGGTGAATTGGTGGTGGGCCACCCAAGGGGAACACAAAATGTAAAAGACAGAAATAACAATAAAAATATATATTTATAAAAAAAAAGTATTTTCTTTAACTATATGATCTTAAGGAAGTAATTTAACCTTTCCATGCCTTAGTTTCCATGTTTCCAAATTAGGGGTACTAAAGTTTAATAAAATGAGACACATAATAAGTGAGTAAATAAATGCAGAGTGCCTAGAATCATCCAAGATATACACTGAGCTATGTGTTTGTAGCTTATTTTACTGTTGCTATTTTGTTAGTAATACTACTACCATTACCCAAGATCAGAGAGAAAAAATACATAGCTTGGATGCTCAGCCCTATATAATTTCCAAAATATTTTTACTATTTATAATTTCACTAAGTCCTCACAACAACTCTTTGAAGTAAAAAGCATTATTATTGTCACTCTCTAGATGAGGAAGGAAAATGAGACTCAGAGAGATTAAAGTAACTAACCCAATGTTTTATGACTACTAGAAAGTGTCTAAGTGAGACGAGAATCGTACTTGTTTTCACTACAGCACAATGCAAAAGTAAAATTTATAACCTGGTCAGGGAACTGGAAGGGATTATGCTAAGCGAAATAAGTTAGAAGGAGAAAGATAAATATCGGATGGTATCACTTGTATGTGGAATATAGAGAAACCCAAGAGTCAGACAGAAACAAATTTAAAGACTAACCTTGAATGCTGATTACAGAATGAGGCACTACAGAAGGGAGGGGCGAAGAGGGACAAGAACTAAGTGGGAAGGGAGCATGGTGGATTCTGGTGGTGACTATGGGGACCTATGGGGACCTTCATGGCGGAAACACTACAGTAACTGAAGGTGGGAATCTTACACTTCCAAAATACCAAGTGTAAAACCAATGTCATGGCAATAAAAATAAAACAAACCAAAAAATTTATATTCCAATCTAAACTGATTACAAGGTAATTCAAAGAAAACACACTAAAAAGACAGGTAGAACTTCTGTAATATCAGTTACATAAAAAAGAAGTTACTACTAGTCCATTCAGCAAAAACAGATGTCACGTTGCAGAGCTTTGATATTTTTCTTAAATACCTCTGAAAACAAGGATCAAAAAATATGAACTCTTATCAAAGGGGATTTATTGTATTTTTATGGCTTATTACATACCTTGTAAGAATCATTTTGTTAAATGTGAATGTCAGTTTTATTTTCGGTCCCTTTTTTCCTGGCTATTTACAAGCTTTGTAAGAATCGTTCTTTAATTAAGTCTAAACATAGTTTTATATAAATGGATTCCTGGAAATAAAACGTTCAGACTTAAGAAATGATTGTTACAGAGACTGTAACAGGCCGTAAAAAAAGAATGCCACTTTAAACAAAGATTTCTCATTTTAATTAAAAAGATAATCATCAGAACATTTCTACACTTAACAGAACCATTTGAAGAAGCTTCTTTGGAAAAAATAAGTAGTATCGTATGCAGGCTCCCATGTATAATTTATAATATATTTAAATCAAAGTCTCAGTTGATCCTATAGCATGAATTTTTATATACTGTACCTACACTTTAATGATATATTAAAAGAGAGGACTAAATGAGAAAAGCACCAGTGTTAATTCTTTTTAATATGAATGCTTTAAAAGATTATGAACATTTTTCAATAAGATATTGGTGAAAACACATTTAAGAATACTTATAAAATACTTTTTAAGATGACCTTATATGTACTAACAAGGATTTGTTTGTTGATGCAGTCCGTTTCTGTCAGATGATGGGATTATTTCCAGTAGACAACCATATAATCAAAGATGATACATATCTGCATAAAGAGTTTCTATTCTCAAACTGACAAATCAAATGTAATCATTTTGATTTTCAAAATGCCTTATCTTTGTATGATCAGAGGCCATGAAAAGTCTTTAGAAGCAGGATTTGGTAAGGCAGGAGTCTTTGATTAATTCATTTGACTAACTTCTACATTGTCCAGTTTTAACTAGCTGTGATTCAAAAAACAGATGCATCAATCTTCTGTCACCTTTTCTAAATTACACAGAACACTAAATCTGAGTTGAGAAGCGGACTGACAGTCTATTTCTGCAGCAATATATTACTAGAAACTGCTTCAAAACAGATTTTTTTCTCAGGGAAACAAGTTATAACCAGAGAACTATTTCCTAACTGAGGACTTGGTATCAAATAAAGTAGTGACTGTCTAACATCATCAAAACAATGATTCAGTAGGTATAAGCTTCTACAGTCATTAAAAATAAGGAAATTATATTCCAACTTCATAAAATGGGAATAACCTATCAATGACCAGCAGGTATGTATTCAAAGTGTAAAAAATTGTAACTCTTCCATATTTACTTGTAAAACATATCTGACCTCCAAACTAATAACCAACTAAAACAAACACTGAACATTTAATTAGCAATCATTTGCTTTGTTTCTTATGATACAGACTGCTTTTTAGGATGTTAATGAAGAAGGGAGTAGTAGTAAAAGGGGGCCGAATAATATATTACTCAGGGAATACCTTCCTTTCCTTGACCTAAACTATTTCCCTGAATAAGCAAATTATTCAAAATCAAAAAACCAGCAGTAGATTAGTATACGCTGGTCATGATCATGTTGACCATAAGTGTTTTTTCACTTACTTTGCTTTATTTTTTTAAATTATAGGATGGGCCTCCCTGGTGGCCTAGGGGTTAAGTCTCAGCGCTACCATCCTGATGGCCTCATTAGATCCCCAGCCAGAGAGCTGACCCACATGGCGCAGCAGACCTCTCCTGTCTCGCCCACTGCTCCCTTCAGCGGTGTATTTCAGTAAATCCAGCTGCTCTACTTCCCAATGTCTCTGGTGACTCCTCTCACGCCTGCCCCCTGCACCTCTGGTCTATACCCCAGTTCTTCTATACAAATATAAATGAATTAATAAAATCTTTTTTAAAAAATTACAGGATGACCAGATTTTTTTTTCCATTTGTCTATCTCTTCAGTTTATTAAAAATCACAAGTGTTCTACAGAAGACCATAGGGCAACAGGAAAAAATGGTCTACAGTAACTCATCTTCATTGTCACTGGGCTTTCTTGAAACTTGTCCTATAGGTTCCAGTACCTAGCACTTCACAGGAAAAACCAGGAATACCCATTAGCACGAACTCCTTTTAAAAATATTCGCAAGGGCCTCCCTGGTGGCGCAGCAATTTAAGTGCAGTGCTGTGGAGTGGTTTGGGGCGGCAAAGAGAGTTGATGCCCCATCGGGGAGACTCCCACGTGGCGCAGCAGACCTCTACTGCCTCACCGGGTGCTCCCCTCAGCAGTGTATCTCTTAGATCTGCTTGTTCTGCTCCCCACTCTGTCTCTGGTGAACCCATTCACTGCCCCACACCTCTGGCCTACATCCCAGCTTGTATGCAAAAATAAATAAATCTTTAAAAAAAAATTTTTTTAATATTCACAGAAGGCCACAGAATGTTAAATTTAAGGCATATCATTCTTATAACCATTCTTTTGTTTTTTTGGATGATGACATCTTTGTGTCTAATCCTAACAGACAAAGGCATCAAGAACCAAGGCATGGGCCTCCCCGGTGGCCCAGCGGTTAAGCGCTGCGCTGTGGAGCTGTCGGCAGCGGTGACGCGAGTTCGACGCCCAGCCGGGGAGAATCCCAAGTGGTGCGGCAGACCCCTCCTGCCTCGCCCGCTGCTCCCCTCAGCAGTGTATTACTGATCTGCCTGTTCTGCTACCCGCTCTGTCTCTGGTGAACCCTCTTGCCGCCCCAAGCCTCTGGCCTGTACCCCAGCTTGTATGTATAAATAAAAAATAAATCTTTAAAAAAAAAAAAGAACCAAGGCATGCATTCTCCTTCTGAATTATTTCATTTAGTGTATCTTCCACTCCAGTTCTAGCCATGCTGTTAAAAAATTATTACCACCTACCTTTACTCTTGAGTCCAGTTAACTGAATCCTTCCTGTTATGTTCCCCATAAGACCTTATCTTTTTCTCTGTTTATAGCTAACATATTTTCCCCAAACTCCCTGTTAGATACACTGGTCAGGACATACTGGAATAAACATTTTGTCAAAGCATGATATGAGAATGGTAGATACCATTTTAATCAAGTAAACAAGGTTATAAGGCAAATAAAAATCATGTTTCATCAGAGAGGAAGCATTAGGTAAAACAAACATCACTTCTGGGTTATTTCTGCCAAAAATATATAACTTGGATCTAATAATGAGTAAATATCATCAGATAAACCCAAATTGAAACAGATGAATGAATTAAAAACAAAAACAAACTTTTAGACTATAAGAACAAAATAGTGGTTACCAGAAGGGACAGAGGTAAAGAGATTGGAAAAAATGGGTAAAAGGGGTCAACTACATGGTGAAAGATAGGAACCAGAATTCTGGTGGCAAATGTAGTAAATACAGATGTTGATTTATAAGGCTCTACACCTGAAACATATATGAAATTATAAACCTATGTCTTTAATAAAAAATAACAAAAATTAAACAACCATCTTACAAGGTAACTAGCCTATAATCTTCAAAAGCGCCAGTCATAAAAGTCAAAGAAAGACTAATAGATCGTGAAAGTTGTTCTAGAGAAGACAGAAGTTTTATTTAACTTTGTATCTTCATTCCCTTCAGCCCCCTTAATAGCTTTCCCCTCCGCAACATAGAGTTTTGACTCAGTTTATAATCACATTTTTATCAAATCATATTGCATGCCAACTATCATGCACAATTTAGGAATGACACAGTCCTAAGTTTCCAATGAAAATCTAAGATATACATAGTAGTTTTATGGTGTAAATTATGAATTAACACATTACACATGACAATTTACAATTTAAAGTTAACTGAGGGGGGGAAAGACCTCTTTTAACTTCAACAGCCCATTTTCCAGTAAAGAAAATGAGTTCAGAGTGAGATACTTGTTCAAACCACCACTGTTAGTCCATTGACCAGTACACTATTCTAGTCACTATAATCCGTGATCAAGTGCAGGTTTTCATTTGGGGTAGTAGTATATATACATATTCATATCCAAGTAATGTTTTTTGTGTGTTTATCAGTACATTTTCAAATGCCACTAAATACTCTGAAATATTATCAACAGTTCACAAATAACTACATTAACAGTTTATTGGGCTACTTCCTGAGTACAAGAATATATGTATCTGTGCTGCAAAATCATTATCCACATGCTACAATTCTTGGATGTCTACCTTCATGATCTTTTAGGCAAAGTCTGGATGTTTCCAAGACACCTGAAAATATCAGCACCACCAATATTTGCAGTTTTAAGTTTAGATGCAGAGAGGGGACTGACGAAATCTAACCCACCGTGGCAATTATTAGGATATTATGCATGATCTGGATAGAAACTGTTACAAATACCACTGAAATATGCCTTATCCCTCACATGGAGAGAGCAGCATTGCCATATTGATAAACTTTTCAAGGCATCACTGTGGATTAAAGTAGATTCTAATTATTTCTATGTGCCTTTCTTTTCTAGATAGCATGATGTAAAGATATCTGCTGAATTAAACTGGATTCTGGGAATATCCAACTAATAGGTATAATTCAGTAATCAAAACAAGAAAGTGCTAGTAAAGATGATACTAACAACAAAGGGCACAAAGAAAATAATGGTTGCCACAGTGTTGTAGCAATCGTGTGTGTGTGTGCAAGTGTGTGTGTGTGTGTGTGTGATGTGTACTAGATTATTTTAGATTATTATTACTGCAATAGGTTATTATTTAAGTTACTCCCTCCCTACTTCTTCTCTGGACAGAGTATATACTTTCCTGCCTCTTGACTTTGGACTTGACAATCTGACTTGCTTTATTTAGTTAATGGAATATAAAGTATGATGTAACCAACAACTGAAAATCACCTCAACAGGTGGACTTGCTCTCTTACGCTGTCACTCTAGCTATAAGAACTTTGCCTAGAAGTTATTTTCTTTAGTCTATGCCCCACTATAAAGTGGAAAAGTCCTAAGTGAGAGGCCAAGTCGAGCTACCCACCTTAGCCCAGTTAATATCACCCAATACCTAGCAAATCCACATACTCATAAAAATATCTATTGTTATGTGCCATGATATTCTCTGATTACAAGCAACATATATTTCATAGAATGATACTATGACAACTATAAAGTCTTCATTTCCTCAGAAATTCAAATGATCAGCAAATCGATATGTAAATCTGGACAGTAACCCTTCCACTCAAACCACCATCTGGCTAGCAAAGAAATATGTCATTGTTTCTTTGCTCTTCAAGGACAGAAAAAAGTAAATGAAGATCTTGAATCATAAAGCCTGGGTTTGCTCTGAGGCACCTTGCTAGCAAAGTGTCATCTTGCAAGCTACTTAACCCTTCTGGAATCTGTTACCTCATCTGAAAAATGGGGGTTAACAATAATGCTAGGGGCTCCCTGGTGGTGCAACGGGTTAAGCACAGCACTATGAAGCTATCCAGAGCCACTGCAGCACCAATTCGATAGCCACTGGCCAGGGAGATTCCCACATGGCGCAGCAGACCTCTCCTGCCTCGTCCGCTGCTCCCTTCAGCAGTGTATGTCAGTCTATCTGCCTGTTCTGCTCCCCACTCTGTCTTTGGTGAATCCTCTCACCACCCCACACCTCTGGCCTACACCCCAGCTTGTCTATCTGCTGAATCTTTTTTTTTTTCACTGAATTGTTTTTTTATATATATTTTTTATTGTTATTTATATCTTTTACATTTTGTATTCCCCTTGGGTAACCCACCACCAAATCACCTGTGATCCATCTCCATGGTGCCTTGTGTCCTTTTCTACTCCATGTTGTGCCCTTATCCTCCCCCTCCCCACCCCCCAGTGTCTCTCTCCTATTTGGTTTCCCTATAGTTCTAAGTGAAACCGTTCGATATTTTTCTTTCTTTCTGGCTTATTTCACCGAGCATGATCCCCTCTAGTTCCATCCATGTCGCTGTAAATTGCATGTGTTTATCTTCTTTGAATGCTGAATAGTATTCCATTGTGTATATGTACCACATTTTCTTGATCCAATCATCTATTTTTGGACATCTGGGGTTGCTTCCATACCTTTGCTATTGTAAACAGTGCTGCAATGAACATAAGGGTGCATGTATCCTTTTGGATTTTACAATAGCTAAATCTAAAAGGATTACTGGGAGGATAAAATTAGAACAGTACACTTAGAACAGCCCAGAATGAACACTAAACAAATGAATATATGATACTGTTTGCTGCTCATTGCTGACTATATTTTTAAAAACAACACAACTCTCCCACTTTCCGCTGTATTGATCCTGTTATTGACACAGTCTAGTCAGGTTACAAGCTTGGAAGAGGAAGAGAAGGATACCTGGAGAGAAAGCCAAATCTCATGAAGGAGCAAGACCTCAGAAGCAAATTTCAACAGAACAGGTTCATCTTAAGCAGGGAGTAATTCTCTCTCCTGGCTCTGTGGCTTTTGCTGCCTTGTTCCCCCATCTCCCATCCTGCTGCCTATGAAGACAATTCGCAAACTAGAATGGTAGTACCACAAAGGACAAATCCTATTTTTGGTTCAATATTATTCTCAGTATCTATTCCACTGTTATCGCAGAATCTTCTGTAAAATGTTCTAGCTCTGTCTCAGTCAGGCTTTGGGAGATCAAAGGGAATTATCCTGAGTAACTTGTACTTGTGGAACACTAGCTGAGACTGTAAGATCTGAGAGATTTTCTCCATAGAGATTTCCCATCCCCTCCAATGGTAATTTTAGGATGATGATTTATTAAGAAAAGTAACCACGTTGTTTTTTTTTAAGTGACCAAGTTGTTAAAACTTTGGCAAATATTTTCTATTTCATCCTCAATGAGTTCTTATTATACACATATTGAAAGCACTTGTGCAGTATTAAAATAGAGTAGATAGGATTTTAAAATATCTTAACACCACAAAGATTCTTTTCTCCTTTCTTCATTCTCGTTCTTTTTTAATTGTATTGCCATTTATCATAAAACTATTTTATCCATATGTAATCAAGCTCTCACACAATATCCCGTTGGTAGAGTTGAAAAATTCTTATAGAATTACATGTATTCTCTATTAAAAGTTCATTTTCTACCTTAGCAATAAAAAAATTTCAGACAATCATTCAAAGAAGAACTTTTACTGCAAATTTAGTAATTTCACTCCCAATTATTTATTGTGTGCATCTATGACAAACATGAATCAAGAAAGTTGGTAAAAAGCATCAGTAATTTATAATTTCATACCCCATTTCCTGTGTTAAGTGTATCCAGAAAAGAAAGTGAAGGCTAATTTAAATTGAGAACAGGTAAGGGATACACAAAAGCTCTAACAATTTAAACTAAGAATAGTTTGAAATGTTCATTCAACCAGTTTATAATTAATCTTACCGATTTAAATCAAAGCTTATTACAGTGAAAAATCTGAGTATTTACATTAAAATGCAATAACTTGTTTTTAGATACATGTTTCTCAAGCAAATATGAAAAGTTATTGAGTTATATTATTTCATCTGGTATTATCTCTACAGTGACATTAAGGCAATTCATTCAGGAGACCATGTTAGTTCCCTAAGAAGTTAACCTTAAAAGGGGGGTGGCCCAAATATTCTTAATGTTATCACCCACAAATTTGGCTGATGCCATTTATATTTTTAGCCTGAACAACCAATTAGAATAGCATTTATGGTAGTAGATTTCAAACAGGCTGGCCCCAGCAACTTCCCCCTCTGTTTATGTATGTAAGTCTTGTTTATAAGTAAAGATTATTTCTTCTCTCTGATTCTGGGCTGGCTTTGACTATCTGAACAATAGTGACATTCTCAGACTTACAAACCTATACTTAAGAGACCTGGGTGACTGGCTTACATTTGCTATGGCCTAGAATGTGCCTTCTTACAACCATGCTTTAACGAAACCCAAAGGACATGTAAAGAAAGGAGGTCTGAAGGTTTTTAGCAATAGCTTCACTTTCAGCCCGTCGTCCAGTCATAAGAGTGTGGCATTTTGAACACTGCAGTCATGCTGGTACCCCAGCCTACACCAAGTGAAACAGAAAACCCTGGGGATGGTTTATAGAAAAAGGTTTACCTTTTATACTGTGTGACTTATCAACTCTAAAAACTATTTTATATACCCTAAAATTATTAATTATTTCATCCAAATCTCAACATCTTCCCAGTTCTAAGATTCTGGGAACATTTTATTCCACACATTTTTTAAAAATAAACTTCAATTTCATCCCTCAACTTGTCTTGAGATCATGTTAGTAATACCTACACACACACACACACACGCGCACACACACACACACAAATATATATTTTTGTAAAATGTGCCTACATTCCTGCAATCATTTTCATTTCTCATTTCAGGTCCTCTTCCAGTTCCCACCTATTGCTTCTGAATTATAATTCTGTTGATCAAGTATTAAGAAAGGCCCTTGAGGACCTGCTTAAGTTGAATGAGAGATATTAGCATATAGGTTATTTAATGTAACTACTACTTTATTATCATCTGTTTTTAAAAGTTAAACATTCTTTCTGCTTGGATTATTTTTCACAAGTGTAAATTATGCTTAACTCTGAATTAGTAGTCTTCTTACTAAGATTTTATTGTAAAACTCCTAATCAAAGCACTACATTCATGAGGTAATGAGCAAAAGTCATGAAATATACCCATTTCATGTTGGCATTTTAAACAAACCAGGGCATCCATACAAAAACTGCCATTCACTTCCTCCCTGGTGGCTCAACGAGTTAAGCACAGCACTATGAAGCTATCCAGAGCCACTGCAGCACAGGTTCGATACCCGGCCAGGGAGATTCCCACATGGCGGGGCAAACCTCTCCTGCCTTGCCTGCTGCTCCCCTCAGCATGTACTTCAGTTGATCTGCCTGTTCTGCTCCCCACTCTGTCTCTGGTGAATCCTCACACCACCCCCTACCTCTGGCCTACACCCCAGCTTGTGTACATACATAAATAAATCTTTAAAAAAAACCTACCATTCACAATTCATAGATGAAGGAAAGGATAAGGAAAAGCAAAGCCAAATACTATAAAAAAAACATCAGTTTGTTTAAAAGGAGAGCCCTTCCATGTGTACTGTGTACTAATTAGTGCAAACAAATAAAATATCTGCCTATCTAAAAACTGACTGTGTTATAGCAGGGTCAATAGGACCAAAGGCAAGTTGTGACTTACTCAGATTCATAGTAAGACTGCTACTGAGCTGAAAAAGAATACCAAATCTTGAACTCTCCATTCTCTGCTTCAGTTATTAAAGTGTCATTCTTAGTGACCCTCTTCCACTTGACCTTCTCTCAAACAGATGCCACAACAGTAGGAGCAGTCAAAAATGTTTGAAAATAACTGAAATTAAGGAACCACTGTCTCTCCCCTACGGAAACTGACTCAAACTACTACATGGCCATCACTAGGTTCCAGTGATGGCCATTATCAAAACACAACTGACTGGTACAAAGTAGAGATCAAGTAGTTGGGAATGTTCCTAAGCTGAGGTTTAATGGGGAGTAAAGATTATCTCATAATGTCTCTTTATGATCTGTAAACCACATTATTTCACAAATCTGACACAAGTGTCAAGATTACAACTGAGTTAACCTCTAAGCATGAAAATGAAAAAATAAACAGCTGCTACTTTTCTGACGTAAATCTAGAAGCTGACTGTAGATATAAAGCATTTTTTTTCTCTTTAAGTGAAAAGAAAATTTAAAGTCTCTTAATATTCTAGAATTTTAACACTGGCAGAAATTCAATAACTTTCTCAGGTCTAATAGAATTTTGCTAAAAAATGATACACTCAAACTTAACTGTTTTTGAAAGCACTGATACAAAACATAAAAAAAGCTAAAATTTACAAAATAAAGTTTCAGTAAATTTTAGCAGTCTCTGAAAAAGTATTCTTGTAAGTGAAACAGTTTAAAAAGTAAATTCAATTAGGCTACTGTCCATGTTCATATTTAGATTTGTTTTGGTATTTCAGGCCAAGACACAAAACAATAACTATCTAACAAAGAAATAAGATTTGGAGCGACAGCTTACAATAATTTCTGAAAAAGCAAGACTTGGCTGCAAACATTATCAATGTCCCTCCAGCCACCTGTTAAGAAAGACCTCTAAGCACACCATCATTCTTTAGCAGTAACCACAAAGTCTGGTTTTTACACCTAAGATATACAAGTATTAGATTAAAAGCATCAAATATCAGACTATACAATTTGTCAAATAAAAGGATGCAAAAGAAAAACATGATACAAAATTAAAGAAATATGCTCTAAAAGATTTAAACACCACAAAATCCAATGCAAGCTCACACTGTACTTAAACCTAAAGTGACCTGACATCTCCCCATTTATCTCCTGAATTTCTCCACTTATCACTTCTTGTGGATCTTGAAAGTCTAATCACCATTGCTTTTCCTTTCCCAGAAAGTGATATGGCACCTGGCTCCCACAGTTTATCTATGCATTTTACTACATTTAGCACTGTTTTGCTTTACCCTACTAGGTAGACAGTAATTTTGGCCTGAATCTCCTGTACCCTTTCCCTGACTAATCAACATCTTGCTGTTTCGTCAACGCATAGTCACAATAATTAGCCTCTCTTTCAGAGTAAAGTATGTGTCTCTTTTTCTGACATTTGTAATTCTAGCTCACAGTCAACACCCCCTTCCTTTGCTAAGGACTGTCACCATAGTTCTTGGCCCCCATCTCCAGTCTTATCTACCCAAGTAAGGCCTCTTCCTTTTCCAGAGTTTGTCAACATTAGTTTGGCCAGATATTGCACCCTGAGGGCAATGGCTATCTCTCCCTGCTCCTAGTACAAAACTGCAAGACTTATTAGCCCTGGCTCTCTCTACTCCACCTTAAAATCCATTTACATGCAGCCCAGTCCAATCCCCCTCCCACCCCACCCCCAATATCTTCCCACACACTATTCCACGCTCCCCTTCGCCACTCCAGAATACACCTACTATCCTGGGCCTTACCCGTAACCGGGAAACGGGAAGGCAGTGCCAGCGGCTTCACGGCGTCTCTCCTCCGGGCTTCCACCGCTCTTTAGTAACTGTCCCCACGCTTCTTCTCCTCCAGGGCCCCGCGCGCCGCCCAGAGCCCCCTCCCCGGTTAAGCTCCCGCTGTCACTTGGTCTCTCATCCACAAGATGGCGGAACTGCGGCCCCCACCCCCGGGTGCTCTCCGCACCCCCTCTCGCCTTCCAGGAGCTCTGGTCCCGTCCCTTCAGCTTCCCCCGCCGCTGGGTCATCCCAGGGTCCCGCTGCCCCCTCCTCCGGCGAGCAAGCGACTCAGGCCCGAGCCTCAGACGCCGCCAACGCCACAGCCTCCACTGTTCCCCAGCCTGCACCTTCTCCTCACCATAAACTTGAGCGCTTTTTCTTGCAGCACCGCCTCAGCCGGGTCCATAATCGCCGGGGGCCGCTGGGTCTGCACTCCGCCGGGGCCGCCCCCTAGGTACCAGGCCGCAGCCAACGCAGCTCCCGGATCCCGCCTCCTCTTCCTTCCCCCCGCCCTCTCTTACCTCTCAAGACCCGGCGGGGGGTTAGGGGCGGAGGATGGCCAGAGGCCCGGCTGTTTTTTGCGCATGCGTAAACTCTCTGGCTCCCGGGATTTGTAGTTCTGGAGCTTCCCGCAGAAAAACGTGAGCTCATCCCACGAACCTCAACTCCCGCAGTTCACTGCGGCAGCGTTTCTGTTACTGACAAGCCAAATCCAGACAAGTTGCGGGCAAGCAGAGAGAATTGGCTCATGGGAATCGTAGTTTACAGCTACTACAGATGCGAAACGGGAGGGGCAAGGTGTCTCCGTGGTTACGGAGCGACGCCTGTGGCGGCTTGCCAGACATTTGACATCAAGATGGCGATCCCTGCCTCACCTGTAGCCCAAATACTTAAGAAACTGAATGGACTCACACATCCTAGGGCCTCACTAGCTGTGGTTTTAGAGCAGTGGACATACCGAAATTTCATCCATCGGGCGTCTGCGGACGGATTTCGATGTAGAGGCACTGGGTCTATGGACACCCAATCAATACAGAATTTCAAGGTCCTCCTAGGTTGTCATTCTTATTCCCTTCCGCATTCCTCTTCCCAAGCAAGTCAGGGCTGGATAGAACTCGGTTCAGGAAATTCTCTGGTGTTTTGTGCTCACAATGTATGGCCTGCTACTGCTAATCCTGGAATGTAAATCCTGCAATAGTGGTTAAACAAGTACTTACAAAAATCCTTCAGTGATGGTTTATTATGACCGTCCACCCAACAAAGCCTGTAAGTATATAATTTGGCCTTTATTTATTTATTTATTTATTTTGGAATAATAAATATAACATATAAACATAATATTAATATATATAATATATTTATATATAAATATAATAAATAAATAATAAATATTCCAAAATTATTTTGGAAATTGGGTCTACCCTAGGTAGGTTTCAGCTACAAATGACTTATGCAAAACATCTGAAGTAATAAAATAAGTGAGTTAGGGAAATGCCTTTTCACTTATCAGAAAATTTTCCATTATAACTACTTCATTCATTCATTCATTCATTCAACAGACAGTAAACACATAACCCGAGAAATGGTTAACATGATAAACAGTGTCAGGGCGCTTACATTTTTAGTATTTGATACTCTTCCTAGTCATCCCTATGTCTACAGAACTCAGCACAATATCTAATACATATCAAACTTTCAATTATTAAAAAGAGTTTCACTCTTGAATAAAAAATCCTACACAAGTGCAAAATAGCGAAGACTTAAAACTAATTTATAGTACTAAGTAATGTGGCAGAGTTGTCAAAAAAGCTAAAAGAGTTCTAGGCAACTTAAAGAGTAGTGCCTGGGGAGGAGATGATTATGAGTTTTTTAAGCACTCAGACCACACCTGGAGTACTTCCTTCAGTTATGAGCACCATGTTCCACAAACATATGCAGGAGCAGAGCCAAAGGCAAGATAACCAAAAGAGGAATTTTTGCTGAATGCTTACTCTGAAAAAGGACCAATGGGTGGGATAATGATGACCACCAGCTCCAAATGGAGTTGCCCCCACCCTAGGAATTCTTTCACTCGGCATAAAAACCCGCCTTCCTATTTGCGGGCTGGAGACGTCACAGAACCCCACCTAGGATCTGCGAACTCGCCTGGGGTTGCTAATAAAGGCCTCTTTATCTTACATTCCTCTCTGCTTCGTTGCCTTTTTCTATCGCTCGACCTTACAAAAATGACTTCTTAACAGAATAGAATCTTAGGAGTTTAAAAGGTCTTAACCCCCTACTTAAACTGAAGCCCCTAGACAATACTTATGATAGATGGCCATTCTGTCTTGGGCAGTCAGGACAGCGCCCATGAAAGCTCTGAGTTTGTGTCCTATGTTAGTGCAGTGTGGTTCAGTGAAAACAGCACAGGCCTTGAGTAAAGCAGACTTGGGTTAGAATCCTGACTATGTAACTTGTATTGTTACAAGACAGGGAGAGGGGCACCCCAGAACCCCCAAACCTGCCCGCTCCAAAAAGGTTCTGCCACCCGCCACATCAAGACAAAACATATAAGGCCTTTAGTGGAAAGAAACTTTAATACAATTAGTGTACAGTAGAGAAAAGACAAAGAATAGAGTTTCCAAATCAAGTACCCAAAGTTACCCATCCCCTCTTGGGTCCACCCAAATGGGATTGGCCCAAACAAGGCCTGAAAGCCTGACCCAATTCTAAAACACCTTCCAGTGGAGAACCATAGAAAAGGGTTATAATCAGTCAGATAAGTCTGTGAGGAAAAGAGCAAAATCAAGATCAATGTTGGCATTGTTAACCTCCCCACAGGTCTCTCACCTACATCTCTTTCAATCAGTCCAGGCCGGTGCAGCTTCTTCCCCACACTGAACACACTCGTGCCTCTTGACCTTACCTTGTAGGAGTCCTTTGCTTTTGTAGAAGCCTTCCCTGTCCCCTTCCTGCCTACCATTAAAAAACAAAATTCAACCTAGTAAATTTATAGATCTAATTGGCTTTATTAAACTATTTGTGAATTGGGCAGCATCCCATCTACCAAGTAGAAACTCCTATAAGGAGATGTACAACATGAAGGGTTTTTATAGTCAGAAAGAATGGAACAAGGTTACTATCAAACAGGAAGTTTAGTTTAGGTAAAGTTACCTTTTCTGAGGGGAAAACAGTGGGTCTTAACATACAGATGACCTCACTAGTGCCCACCAGGAAATTCTGGACTAACTGAATTAAAATTCCACTTTTGAGAAAGGCTGAAATTACAATAAGGTTAGGCATTAAGACTTGGTGGGGGCCTCCATGGTGGCCCAGAGGTTAAGTCTCAGTCCTAACAAGCTATCACCAGCCACAGTGGCATGAGTTTGATCCCCAGCCAGCAAACTGACCCACATGACTCAGCAGACCTTTCCTGCCTCCTCCCTGCAACCCCCCCCACTACACCCCAGTTTTTTTATGAATAAATAAATAAATAAATATAAATCTTTTTTTAAAAAAGACTTGGTGGGACTTGGCATACATGACTCCAACTTGTATCTGTTGTTTCTTTTTGAACACCACTCATCTTTTAAAGTTCGATGTAATGCACCCGTATGTTCATTGTGGCACTGTTCACAATAGCAAAGGTATGGAAGCAACCCAGATGTCCAAAAATAGATGACTGGATCAAGAAGATGTGGTACATATACACAATGGAATACTATTCAGCATTCAAAGAAGATAAACATGCAATTTGCAGCGACATGGATGGAATTAGAGGGGATCATACTCAGTGACATAAGCCAGAAAGAAAAATATCGAATGGTTTCACTTATAACAGGACTATAAGGAAACCAAATAGGAGAGAGACACAGATGGGGGGGGCGGGGAGAGGGGAGGATAAGGGCACAAAATGGAGTAGAAAAGAATACAAGGGACCACGGAGATGGATCACAGGTGAATTGGTGGTGGGTTACCCAAAGGGAATACAAAATGTAAAAGACATAAATAACAATAAAAATATATATTAAAAAAAAGTTCGATATAAATCTCACTTTTTAAAAAATCATTATTTCAGCACACTAGCCTGCTCTTTTCCCTCCCTCCACAGGCAATATTTATCTTTTGTTTGTAAGATGCTTACAAATTAGATATTGCTCTGTGTGCTACATTTTATTAATTTTTTTAAGATTTATTTATTTATGTATACAAGAACTGGGGTGTAGGCCAGAGGTGTGGGGTGGTGAGAGGATTCGCCAGAGACAGAGTGGGGAGCAGAACAGGCGGATCTACTGAAGTACACTGCTGAGGGGAGCAGCAGGTAAGTCAGGAGAGGTCTGCTGCACCATGTGGGTCAGCTCCCTGGACAGAAATCAAACTTGTGCTGTAGTGTCTGCAGATAGCTTCATAGTGCTGAGACTTAACCCGTTGCCCCACCAGGGAAGCCCCTGTGTGCTACATTTTAAATTCCCAAATGTAATATTGTTTTATTTATCTCATTATGATGGGGGAGATAGAGCTTATAAAAGGGATCACAACATTTGAACCCCACCCACGCAAGAGGTGGGGGTAGAAGGGATTAACATAATCACTTCAAGTGGGTATTAGATGCTGTAGGGAGTGTCAGGAGCTCAGACCAGGGGTATTCATAATCAACAACAAACAAGCTACTCCTGGAAGATGTGAGCCCCTCCCAAAGAGAAAACTGTATCAGTGCGATCTCTGCAATGACATGGGGCAACAATCCTTCTTCCCACCTGTGACTACGCAGGTGCTTCTTTTTTTTTTTTTAAAGATTTATTTATTTATACATACATCTGGGGTACAGGCCAGAGGTGTGGAGTGGCGAGAGGCTTCACCAGAGACAGAGTGGGGAGCAGAACAGGCAGATCAGAAACACACTGCTGAGGAGAGCAGTGGGCGAGGCAGGAGAGGTCTGCCGCACCATGTGGGATTCTCCCCGGCTGGGCGTCGAACTCGCATCGCCGCTGCCGACAGCTCCACAGTGCAGCGCTTAACTGCTGCGCCACCAGGGAGACCCCGCAGGTGCTTCTTTAGTCTTCTCTTTACCTAGTAAACCTGTTCTTTAAATATAACTAACATCTCTGTCTCGTGGAGAAACTCGCCTGAGAAATTCACCGCGTGCTGCTGAAAGGGGATCTCTGGTGAAACCTTTCCCAGAGTGAACCCAAGAACCTCACTCTCCATCGACTCCAAAAATTGACATCAGTTATGTTTCATACCTTTTGCACCCGGAACCTATGGTCTTAAGCTCCGTTGATGTTGCTATGTATGCATTTAACCTTTTGCTTCTAACTGCTGCATTGTAGTCTGATGGTGCAGCCCCAGGTTTTATCTATCCATTGCCCACAAAGCTTCCAGTTTCAAATCACCCCCCAATAGTGCTGTGGTGATCAATCTCCTGCAAGCCTCTTGAGTGATAATATCTTTTGGAATACATATTTAAGATTATACCTGCTGTTTCTAAGGACACATGATTGGACTACGTCATGTCAAACATGAGAGACAGAGAGACAGCAACAGTCTACATGTCCCCCACACACAGTATTATTTCATTTTCTACACCTTTCATTTTTTTGCAAATCTATACATTTGCCTTCTCTAGAGTGTACCCAATTCGCAAGAATCATGCCCTTAAGGCATACCATTGTCTAACCCCACCCCACAATGTGTACTTATAATACACAGCAGGCTAGAGCCAGAATTATTCCACACATACCTGCACTTTTTTTCTCCTATGGTATTCCCCTTTCCGATACCCGGAGGGGTTCTCAACCCCAATCGCACATAAGTCATTTGAGGAGTTTTATAGAAGATACTGATGCCCAAGGAATTCTGGAAGGTGGTAATTTTAAAAAGTCCCCAGGTAATATAATATTCCACCATATTTGAGACTACTTCCTTAGAGTTTATGTCTCAGTGCTCTCTTGTTGACCTCTGGCTATCCAGAGTCCCCTTCATGCCCAACTTGCCTTTCAAACTCTAGACTAATTACTGCTCCCTCTTCCCTTCAGTGCCTCCTCTTATCCAAATCCTCTGTTTTCCAAGGACAGCCAATCAAAGCTCAAGGTTGACTGGAAACTGGAAACAGGGGTTAAAAATTTATCAACTATTTGAATACATGATAAGCTTAATCACAGGGTCCGGAGGTCCAGTGGAGGTGGAAAGGTAGTCTATACTTTAGTTGGCAGGAATAGAGTCAGTTTCCTACTTCTGAAAGTTTGCTGAGCCCATTTGAGCCCTGTGTTTTTGTGCCTAAATTGAAGGAGTCATTATTAACTGGATTATGAACCAGATTAGGTTCCTTCAATAGATTTCCCACTGTCAAAGGCCAAAGCTATCCTTATTTGGGTAGAGCAGTCAATCCCTTTCAGGGCAATTTTGGAGTGTTCCAAGCAAAGGCAACCAAAATTTTGGTATTACATAGATCTAAAGCAAGACCAGTATGACTTTTGGGGAGGAGTGATGCTAGATGAGACTGCAGTGGACAAGAGCATGGGGCTCTGTAGGCAAGCTCTTCAGCAGCATACACTGGTCAGGTTGTAACAGGGTGGTCCCCGGGAGAAGGGGTGTGTCACAGGTTCCCTGTCCCACCCAAGGAGGGGTGGAACTGAGAGGATATGAGAAGCTGGAGAGGAGAGACAGGACACACACAGAGGACACACACAGAGGAGACACAGAAAACAGACAGAAGAGAGGAGGATATGGAATAAAGATAGAAAGCCAGAAGAGACCCAAGAAGCAGAGAGACTTGTAAAGAAGCTGCACTGACCTGGACTGATTGAAAGGGATGTGGGTGAGACCCATGGGGAAGTTAACGATGGCTATGTTGATTTTGGTTTTGATTTTGTTCCTCTCAAAATTGTCTGACTGTTTCTGACCCTTTTGCATAGGTCCCTGCCGAAAGGTATTTTGGTTCCTCCCAGAATTGTCTGGCTGTTTCTGACCCTTATGTGTGGGTCCCTGTCAAAAGCTGTTCCAGACTTGTGGCAGGCTTTTGAGACTTGCTTTGGGCCAATCCCGTTTGGGTGGACTTTTACCCAAGAGGAGTTGGATAGCATTGGGTGCTTGACTTAGTAAATATATTCATTGTCTTCTCTGTCTTCTCTAATTGTATTAAAGTCTGGTTTCCACTTAAGGCCCTATATGTTTTGTATTGATGCGGCGGTGGCAGAACCCATTTAGACCACGGCAGGCCTGGGGTTTTGGGGGCGCCCCTCTCCTGCCCTGTAACAGGGTGAACAGCTGACCTCCTTGCTAAGTGAGGTCAGTGCCTGCACCTTACCAGCTACATAATATTTTTTGCTTTCACTTAAGCTTATTGGCCAAATTAGAGAATGTGGGCTTTAACCCAAAGGCTGTAAGAAACTACTGAAAAAACTACTGGCCTCTGCAACATGGTCAGACTTATATTTTGAAAACCACTTTTCCCAGCCAAAAGCTGGGACTAGATTGTGAGGTTGCTGAAATCTTTCTGGGAGAGGAGATGGAGGTCTGATGGGGGAGACAGCAAGAACAGAAAGAAGTAGATAAATTCCAGAGAGGCTGAGGAGAAAGAAGCTGCAGGACTTGGTGATTGATTGGGTATGTCATGGATGATGTCAAAGGATGTGTCAAAGATGACTCCTAGGTATCTAGCTCAGGAAAAAGGATGAATGAGGAGTGCCATTTTTTGAGACAGGAAACACAGTAGAAGGCACAGGAGGTGGGAGGATAATCAGTTCTTTTTTGGACATATTGCTTCAAGGTGCCCGTGAGACTTCCACAAGGTTTTAGACATTGAAGGGGCAGTTAGAGATTCAGAACTGAAGCTGGAGAGAAATAACTGGGCTACAGATAGGGTTCTATCTCTATAGAGGTGGTGACTGAAGTCCCTCCGGAAAGGATGCATCACACAGAGAGAGTGCAAGCAGTATACAGAGCAGCGGGTCTAAGACAGGGCTCTGAAGAAAATGGTTTACAGGATAAGTAGAAGAGCAGGAATTGGGAAATAAGTCCAAGAAGGAATGACCAAAGGGGGAGGAGGAAGATCTGGCAGGAGGCAGACACTGTAATACAGTAAGGAAATGGAGAGAGCTCAGTCCCTTCGAAACATGTGGGGCTAAGGGAAGGAAAGAAGAGAGAACACAGTGGTTAGTCAGAGGTAGATGTTTGCTAAAAAAGAGAGACGTTATTTCAAAGGAAACTGAAGAAGCATGACAAGTAAATACAACGACTGGTCCTTGGACCCTTGAACAAGAGAGAAAGAGAGGGAAGGAGGGAGGGAGGGAAAGAAGGAGGGATGGAAGGACAGAGAAATCAGCTATGAAGGATATTAATGGAAAAATCAGGGCAAAACTGAGTATGTGCTGTCTATTAGATAATAGCACTATTTCAATGTTAAATTTCCTGAGTGTGATAATTGTGTCATGATTTAGGAAATTATTTAGAAAAAATTATTTAGGAAAAAAATTATTTATGAAAAATCTGTGTGTATGTTTGAGGGTGGGGTGAAAAGGAAGGAGAACTTACTAAAGCAAATGTGGCAAAATGTTAATAATTGGTGGATCTAGGTGAAGAGTTACGGACATTCATTGTTTTCTTCTTGCAACTTGTCTGAAGGTTTGAAATTTTCTAAAATAAAAACGGGGGAGTAAAAAAGTGAGATAATTGAGCACCTTTAAATGCTGACAGACAGAACAGATGAGGGAAGAGCACAAGAGACTACGGTGATGGTTCACGGGTGATTTGGTGGTGGGACTTTTATGGAATTTACACCTTTTCTGGCACTTACACTTGTACACTTTTGTACAAATATTGTACAAAAATCGAACAACAATTATTTTATTTTGTAAAATAAATATACTAAAAACATAAATACTGACAGAAAGAATCCATTAGAGAGAAGGAGTGAAGATAAAAGAAGGGAGAGGGGATAATGGTGAAACTAGGTGATGAGAAGAGAGGACAGAGTGGGATCTGGATAGAGGGATTGGCCTCCAGTGCCAGAAAGGAAGGAGGAAAGAGTATGGGGCAAGAGCAGGTCTGGTAAAAGAGTTGGAAGATAAGTTGAAGTCCCCTCCCAGCGGATGTTGAAATGGCCATTAGCAATCTCTGCCTCATAAGAAATGCAGCATTTGCATTTTCTGTTCTTCTGATCTGTTTATCCCCTTTCGTTCATTAGCACAAACTACCAAAAAGTAGATATCATTAGATTAGATTAATGTTGTTCTAGACCAATAGTTCTCAGTTGGGGGAAATTTTGTGACCTTCAAAATGATGCACTTCACCCACAGTAAGTCAACAGGGAGGGTTAGGGAATATCACTTTCCTAATATCACTTTCCTCTTGCCCGCTAATCTTATTTTGCTTGTTGGCCAAATAAACAGAAGCCAGAAGACAAGATGTGGTTCATATAAACTGTCTTCCAGGAGTCAGACAGGGTAGCAAATGATGGAGTATCTCTGGAGGCAAGGGGAAGATTTCAGCCTGTGGCCAGGACTGGAAGAGGATCTGAGGGTGGCCTGGAGTAGACATAGAAAAGGAAGAGAAGTGAAACATGGAGCTCCCCATACGACCCAGCAATACCACTTTTGGGAATTTACCCAAAGGACACAAAAACACTAATCCGAAAGGATACATGCACCCGTATGTTCATTGCGGCACTATTCACAATAGCAAAGGTATGGAAGCAACCCAGATGTCCAAAAATAGATGATTGGATCCAGAAGATATGGTACATATACACAATGGAGTACTATTCAGCATGGAAAGAAGATAAACACATGCAATTTGCAG
>PVIJ01019952.1:0-22147 GCA_004024925.1 Scalopus aquaticus | reverse complement strand
TAGAAGAGTTCCTTTTTCTCCACATCCTTTCCAGCATTTGTTGTTGCCTGCATTTTTAATGTGTGCCATCCTCTCAGGTGTGAGGTGGTATCTCATAGTGGTTTTGATTTGCATTTCCTTGATTATAAGTGATGTTGAGCATTTTTTCATGTATCTGTTGGCCATTTGCTTTTCTTCTTTGGAGAAGTGCCTTTTGAGCATTTCTGCCTATTTTTTGATTGGGTTATTGGCTTTGTTTTTGTTGAGTTGTGTGAGTTCCTTGTGAATTTTTGTTATCAGTCCTTTATCAGATGTATTGTGTGCAAAGATCTTTTCCCAGTTGGTAGGGTGTCTGTTAGTTTTGGTTAATGTCTCTTTTGCTGTACAGAATCTTTTTATTTTGATGTGATCCCATCTGTTTATCTTGTCTTTCACTTCCTTCGCTTTGAGGGATGTGTCTTTTAAGATTTTGCTGAGATGTATGTCGTGTAGAGTTTTGCCTATATTTTCTTCTATACATTTTATGGTTTCAGGTCTTACATCCGGGTCTTTTATCCATTTTGAGTTGACGTTTGAGCAGGGTGTAAGGTAGTAGTCTAGCTTCATTTTTTTGCATGTGGCTGTCCAGTTTTCCCAGCACCATTTATTGAATAGACTGTCCTTGTTCCACTGCATTTTCTTTGCTCCTTTGTCAAAGATTAGTAAAAATATGAAACGCTTCATGAATTTGCGTGTCATCCTTGCGCAGGGGCCATGCTAATCTTCTCTGTATCATTCCAATTTTAGTATATGTGCTGCCGAAGTGAGCACTGGATATCTACTTTTCTTGCATATTTAGGGAGATTCATATTTAAACTCACAGCTCTAGAAGTGGTCTCAGATTGGTTTAAATTCATCAAGTCATTCCCATTTCTCTTTCCACAATGGTTGATTCATGCAATGTGCACGTAAGTCAAACAATGCATGCCTTTTCTCAGCAGAGATGTTGGTTCAGGAAGGATATCTGGGCTAATTTTATCCAGTGATATGCAGTATGTCCTTTAGAGTACTGAAATATATGAGAAAGAAGCTTTCGCACTTCTCTGAAAGGGACCTTCTCTCCCTATCTGGACAGGTTGGTAGATAGATTTGAAACTTGGATTTTTGGATTGTTTTGACACTCTGGGCAAAGTCAGTTTTAAAACAATGCTTGAAAGACTGAAGGGAAAGCAGAGGAAGGTGAAGACAGATCTTTGAAGACATGGCAGAATTGCTAAGTCAAACTAATTCTGAAGCCTATCCTACCATGGATTTTTAGTTCTATAAGTCAATAAATCACTTTCATTGCTTGAACTAGTCTGAGTTGAGTTTTCGCTTACTTGAAATTAAAAGTATTCCAATATCAAAGAAAAATAATATGGAACAGGGAGACACTGGAAGGAGTTAAACTAGATGGGAAATCAGGGTGAGGTGACAAGGGACAGGTGGCAGTGAGAGGGAGAAGTCATTGAAAAGAAAGAGTTAATGTGTCTGGGCCTCCCTGGTGGCAAAAAGAGTTAAGTCTCAGCACTGTGAAGCTATCAGCAGCCACTGCAGCAGGAGTTGGATCCCTGGCCAGGGAGCTAATCTACATTACATAGCACAGCAGACCTCTCCTGTCTCATGCACTGTTCCCCTCAGCAGTGTATTTCAGTAGATCCACCTATTTTGCTCCCCACTCTGTCTCTGGTGAACCCTCTCACCCCGCCCCCCATACCTCTGGCTTACTCCCCAGCTCTTGTATACAAAAATAAATCTTTTGAAAAAGAAAAAAAATAATTAATATGTGATATGACCAGAACTTTCACATTCAATAAAGGACTAAGGGGGGGAAAATTAAGAAAAATAGTGAGTGGGGGGTTTAAACCACTCACAAAGAAATATATGTAAAACATAATTGAATGGTTAAAGATGAAAGAAACATTTATTTGAAGGTTCAACCATAGTCCAACAGATGATACCTCCCAGCAACAAAAGCTATAACACACAGGTACTGAAAACTATAAAAAGTTTACTACAAAAACTACAATTTGTGTCCAGAAAACACTGCAAAACCAAAAGTATAGGGAAAGAGGGGAAAATAGACATCTGTGGAAATTGGATAAACTGGTTAGAACTTCTGATACTTATTTTGGAATAGAAGAGAGGTCAAATTAATTACCAAAAGAAAGCAGGGTTGGGTGACTGGATGACAGATTAGGAAATTCTTATTAGCAATCAGGGTAAGAATGAACAAGCCATTCCAGTTATTCATATTTTCACATTTTGGCCAAAAACATCCTGTCAACCAAACATATAATCTATGTGACATAAAACTTTTGACAACTGACAATAGTCTATGTTATTTCAACAGCCACTGCATGTCTTCCCTGTTCCCAGCACAGAGACAGAACTTCTGCCCCCTCCCGCATGACTGGACTTCCTTATTCTTATCAGTGAGACCCCATCAAGCACTTACTGTATGCAGGGCACTGAACAACTTGCTAGGGATGGAAAACAAGGGTTTATGATCTTGCCAGAAAGACATACACTGGGGGCAATGCCACTCTTGCCAATGGAATTAATCTAGTGTTTGAATAATCCGGTTTGTAAGTGTTCCTGTGAAAATATGTTTGATCGGACAAATAGTGACCCTCCAACGATGCCTCTGTCCTAAGCCCGGAACATGTGATTGTACACAGCAAAGGAAACTTGGGGAAAAGTACACAAAGCAAAGGTATGATTAAATGAAGGACCTTCAGATGGGGAGGTTATTCTGGATTATTTAAGCAAGTCCACCTAACCATATGAATCCTTAAAAGTGGAGACTCTTTCCAAACTATGGTCAGGAGATGTGACTACAGATGGAAGATCAGGGAGATGCCATATTGCTGGTTTTGAATAAGAAGGAAGGAGGTCACAAGTCAAGGAATGTGGGTGATCTCTAGAAGATGGAAAGGCAAGGACACAGATTCTTACCTGCAGCCTCCAGATAAAAACAAATCTGCCCACATCTTGACTTTAGCCCTGTGAGAAGGAATTTAGACTTTTCTTCTTTAGAATTATAATTATTTGTTTCAGGCCACTAAGTTTGCAGTAATTTGTTACAACCAACAGTTAGGAACTAATACAATATGCATAGTAGGCATGCTATCCCAGATGGTACAAGAATCAAAAGACCAACCAAGGGTTCTGTGGTTCTGAAGCATATATAAAGGGTTATGCTGAAACCAGGTTCCTCTCAGAAGGAATATCATCTAGGGAGCCTTGGTAATGCCTCCCTACAAGAGCTGGGGAATTGCTGGAGAGGCAGAAGATCCACTCACCCTAAGTCTCATCAGGATCATGGGTACAGGCTGTCTCCTCACATAGGATGGGGAGAGCTGCCAAAGATGTCCCCGTGCTGTGGTGGTATACTGATCTGTATTCCCAGGACAGAGCTGTCAACTGTAAGCAATGGGAATAGCTTGAGGGGCTTACAGAGAAATTTCAATTCAGTAATTGGTCAGGTTAAGGTTTACTAGTAGAGAGGAAACACTGAGTGTGATAATAGCTCACCTGGGACCATGAAGCAAGAGGAAGAGAACTCCAGGCCCACAACTTTTGAAGCTAAGTGAAGCTGCTGCAGGGACTTCAGTGACAGCTGAGATTAGGTGACCTGAGAGATCCCCAGGCACAAACCCAGGTTCCAAGTAAGAAGAATGCCAACCTATGGGGTTTCACAGCATGGTGAAGATGGGCGCCCATAGGCAAATGATTGTAGAAGGCTATGGGGGGACGGAAGGGAAGGTGTTCAACATGTCAGGGCCTCAGATTCCTGGGCTATGTAGGACAGAGAGAATTTGGAAGAGATAGAAATGAAAGAGTGTCAGGCTGTGCCTTTTTACAGAGAAATCTTATTTGAGGTATGCACATAAAGCAGTGAGGAAGGAAAGGACCATCCGCTTAGCCAGCCCAGGCAGCTGAAGAACATTGTCAGTTCTTCCTCACATCCACAGGGCCAGTCTATCCTGGGCAAGGTAATCCTGTGACAACAGTAACACTTCTTACGGTGGACAGTAAGCAAAGCTGCTACTTGCAAGTCTACACAATGTAAAATTCGCTTATTGAGAGAAAAGCAGGTCCTTCCACAATGAGCTACTCTTCAGTCCAGAGTACCACAACACAAAGTGATGCCTTTGAAAAATAGATTTTTTTATAGCTATAGATATGCTCCTTCGCTATGATGATTGCCAATCAGACCATTTGAGTATGTGGAGAGTATTATAAAAGTGCGGCTTTGCTAATGCAAGTAGTAGTCTTCATGAGGTAACAGCTGGAAAGTTATGGTTGGAAACTTATACACAACTGAGTTGGGATTAAGGATCCTACACAGAGGCCCTAAGGTTCTGACTAGATAGAGCAGAGTGTACAAGTGAGTTAGCCACAGGTGGGCACAACTGGGTGTGTGGCAAAGCATTAGAAGTGGGAAAAGAGAGTAGATAACAGATATTCAAAACGCAAAAGCTGGAGCACTTGGTAGTGTATGTCATGCAGCTCAATCCAATGGAGGGGTGTGGAGGACACCCCACAATAACTGCTGCTGTCTGAAAATTCAACTCAATTCTGACATTACCTACCTGGAGATAGCCTCAGATTCCACAGGTTAGGGACTCAGTCTCCCCAGACTACCTTCCACTTCAGACACTGAAAGTCCCAGGCAAACCCATGCTTCCCATCAACTAGCTATAGACCAGAGGCCCCCAGGACTCCCTCCTCAGACTTCAGGTGCCCTTAGTGTACCCAGAATATTATCTGTGCTTCTGACCAGCTAGCTATATCAGAGGTTGCCTAGGACACCCTCCTCAGATTTGAGTAATTTGCTAGAATGGCACATGGAACTCAAGAAATCCACTTACTCACTAGGTCACCAATTTACTACAAAGTATAAAACTCACAGTCGGAAGAGATGCAGAGGGCAAGGTATAGGGAAAAGGCAAGGAGCTTCCATGCCTTCTCTAGGCATGTCATTCTCCCCCAAATCTTCACATTTGATGTTCTCTGAAGCCTGTCCTGTTGGACTTAATGAAGTGTTCATTACAGAGGCATGTCTGATTAACTTGTTGGACATTGGCAGTGGAGCTCAATCTCTGGCCCCTGTCTTCCCTCCCTGGAGGTGGAGGGTGGGTGCACTGGAAGTTCCACCCTCTATTCATGTTGATTTCCCAGGTAACCAGCCTCCCACTCTCAGTTTTCCAGAAGTTGCCTTAACATAGTAAATAACACTCTCAACCCTGAAGATTCCAAAGTTTTGGGGGTAACTGAGAGAAAGAAACTGTGAATGAAGACCAAATATATATATGAGAAATAAATTTTGGTCATGTGAATGATCATATATATATATTTGCAAAAATACATAATATCATAAACCAAAATCTAGCAACCACTTCCAGATTGAACTGTGATCCTGTGGGAGTAGGTAGTTATGGGGAGCAAGCACAGGGTTTAGATATGAAGGACATTCTAGGAATTTTATCAAAAAGATTTCTTTCTTTGAGGTGGTTAGCATAGCACTTTAAAGTGACTTTTGCTCAAGGGCATCTTAAAGGCCCTTTGAGACATTTGACAAACATGATAAGTATATCTCTGTTAGACATTTGACAAACATGTGATAAGCCTATCCAAAGCCTGGTTAACCATCATTAGTCCACACACTCTTCCACACTCTTCCACACTCTTCCACAAGCTCTTCTTAGAGCTTGAGGCTTTACTGCGTTAGTATCTCTGGGGGAAATACACATTGACTTTAAGATAATTTGTATTTCCATTAGCTGATATTGCTCTGCTATCTTCTTTTACTACACCTTATAGATTTTAATCTCTCTGTACATTCATATATTATTTTATTCCACACTGAGGGTTTTTTGATCTAGACTTGTAGCTGAAACTGCCAAAGTATTCTGCTCAGTGTTGGGCAGGAACTTTCTACGTCTTGGGTCTAGAGTGGGAGTCTCAAAACATATGAGAATTTGAAAAATGGTACAAAGAGTCACAATTTTACAAGGTGTTTAACTTTAAGAAGAAAATGTAGGTGACTGTCATTGCAAGCTTGGTTCAAGAGAGGGTTTCTTAAATAAGACCCAAATGCACAAACTATAAAGGAAAAGATTAGTAAAAAGCCATATTTTAGAAAATAACATCTCTGAAGAAAGATAAGAGGAATTATGATTGTTTCTCAAAAGCTGACGCTTTAAGAGATGGTGAAATGACTACACTCGAGTTTTGCTACATAATCCACAATACAGCAAGTGTAATTGGCTTAGTTATTGAATGTGCCACCAAATTACTTCACCTACTTTCACCCATAACGTGAACTTTCTGACTGAAGTTTGATAAAGGCACTACAGTGAAGATATGGTCTATATATACAAGAAACAGGACAGTGATTAGTTTTGTTTTGTTTTATTTTGTTTCACTTTGATTCTCCACAAAGGACAAACCAAAAATAAATGGGTTTCATGCGATGAAGAATGTCCCGATAGGAAAACAGCTATTGAAATGAATTTCTGAAAGAAGTTGCCAGACTTACTGTGCCTTGTTCACTATAATGAGAATAATCTCTCCCCATAGAGCACTAAGACTCCCGAAATTTTTTCTGCCCTCCTCAAAGACAAATATTCCTGACTGCCCATAAAAAAGATTTATAATTTCTAGTTTATTCCTTAAATGAGTAACTTAACTAGGAATTTGCATTAGAATCATCCACAGAATTGGAAAAATAAATACAAATTTTGGACCCAATCCCAGAGATGTTGATTTAGTAAATCTGGTTGGGGTGCAAGCATTGTAATTTAAAAACATATATTCCCCAAGTGATTCTGCTCTGAAGAACTGATTGAGAATGACTATGACAGACCTTTGGGCCCTGTCTGTGATTAAGCATTCTGTCTTCTGCCATGCTGGACCTCCATCCATATGACTGATTCTCACTCCCATGTTACTCCATCTGCTGGCTCACTTGACTCTCCTAGGTCCTTGATCAGTAACTTACATGCAAATCATATTGAACAAATAATATGTGGAGCATATAATATCCTGTTAGCACCAAATTGCTAGGGTATAATAATAACAAAGAGAAGATGAAAAAAAATGTTGAGGGGGGGAAAAAAGCATTTGAAAGCACATCAAAAGGAAACAATAAACAGCTTTTGTCAAATAGGAGGGAATGTCTAAATGCTACTCCCACCCCCAACCTTTTGTAGAGTATTACCTATGGCATAATCCCTGCACCAGCTGTGGCCATCGCAACAGCTTCCCATTGGTCCCTAGCCTCAGAGGTACGGATACAAAGCCTCTCTTATTTCTAAGAGGTAAGGAGATAAATTTCTCTTCTTCAGGTTACTTTGTAATTATTTCCACTAACCTTCTACATTTTTTGAAATGTCTAGCTACTCCCATAAAGGCTTTTTCCTCTCCAACTTCCTCATACAGGCTAACCTCCCTAGAACAGAGGTCAGATTTCTTTTCTGCTTACCACTTTCCCAAGTTAGAAGAATTCTGAACAAACAGGAAAAATGGCCATTTCCCCTATAATCTAAGTTTTGACATACATGGTTGAAAGAGTGAGATTAAAGTGTTTAAAAAGAGATTTAGAAGATGCTTCTGAATTTCACTGGGATCACTGCTTGTGGCTTGAAGGTTTCAAAAAACTGTTTTCATTGTCCTCAGGGTTAATCTGTTTTTTGCCTCTAAAATACACAACCACATTTACTATGGAAAACATTGGCCCTGAATTTTTAATATTATTTCCTGGTTTGACAAAAACTTTTTTTTTCAAAGTTCTTGACCAGTTACTGAGTCAACATCTGAATTAAAACTTCTTAGAATATTCTAGGAAATTTATCAAATTATAACATTACTGTAAATATTTTATCTCCAAAATATTTGAGTATAATAAAACCATGTGAGTTAGGTAATTAAAACTGATAACACCTCAGACTCTTGTAGATATTAATAATTGTGTTAGTCTATAGAAGCCTAGATCCCACTAAATAATACACCAAGAGATTGTTTTTATCAACTTTATTCTCCAAGAAAAACCATCCAAATCTTGTGACCGGCCTCTTTCTGACTAGATCTGGGTAATAGTCTTGTATTTCATAAATCTTACATTCTCTTTCCTATTTCAAATTTGTTGAATGGTTTAGAGAAAACTTTTGGAATTCTGGGGACATTTAATTATTTTTAGAATTAATTATTGGGATATAATTTATCATATTTCGTCTATGTTACAATCAATGATGATATCCCCCATGATTTATTTTGTTTCAGCCATTGTTATAAAACTCTGAAAGATGGGGAATTCACAATAGTAGGTCCTCACCAGGTGCTTACAACTGCAAGATACGACTCAGGCTCAGAGAACAGCAGGGTTTATTAACAAAGGACAAATTGGAGGAAAGCAAAAAGTGTCTAAGGCCACAAATGGGGAGCTGTCTTGCCCAGATAGTGTCTGCAGTATCCAGTAGTCAAAACCAAAAGCTGCTCATGCAAAATGGCATTTTCCCTTTGACAAGAGCCTGCCAATAAGTGGTAGACCAGGACCCAACTCCCAGTGGCAGCTGGAGGTAGTCATAGGTGGCATTCCTGAGGCAGCACTGCAGCAGCACAGCAGAAAGCTAAAGGCCAGACTGTACAGTACCAGATGCATTCGCACCAGGAAGTGGTATCAGACGTGCTAGAGGCAGGGGCAGTGGTCAGGTGGTGGTCATATTTCTATCAGAAGTAATGGACAGCTCTTAGAAGTAGCCAGGCACAGCCCAGCAATTCAAATCAGGTCAGAGCTGCTGGTTAGTCCTGTCAGCAGGTGGCAAGGTGGCGCATCAGGCACCAGTGTTACAGTTCTTTAGAGGCACCAGGCACAGGCCAGTGGTACATAGCTCTTAGAGATGCTAAGTCCAGGCCAATGTCAGACAGCTCTCTCATAATAGTAAATACTAAAGCACCAAGGTAATACTAAAGCACCAGGTACCAGTATACAACTCTTTCAGAGATTCTGGGCCTACACTAGCAGCACCTTTCAGCAGGCAATGGGGAAGCAGAGTCTGGGGCAGAAGCAGTTCCAAAGGGAGATTGGATGTGAAGGTCTCTCAGCGAACGAAGACCTTGATAAATGAGCACCCAACAAGAGTCTTCCAATCAATGAATGAAGCTGGCTACTGCCCCAGCTTATATTCCTTTCAGGAAATCCACCTTTCAAACCAGATAGGTCAGTTTTCAAAACTGCCACCATTTCCAAGACTTGATTGGCACCAGGTATGAGCTCAAACTTGAATGGTCCATTTACAAAACCTGTGGGCTTTAAAACCAAACCCCACCAGCTCCAGCCTGCACTGAGATCCTGAAGTCTCAAGGCAGCAGTAGGCGCCATCTTGGAGCCAGATGGGTAAGCTCTGCTGCATCTGAACATCAATGGTCAAGTTTAAACCTGACCTGCATGTCTCCAAAACCACTGCAATTTTTCAAAACCCAAACCCAGCAGAAATACGAAAACCCACCCAGCACCAGCTTTGGCAACACTGCATTTGGGGAATGGCAGGGGAAGGGGGCACTTGGCTGTACCCTCAACCCAGGAATCGCAGGTGGTTCCTCTTTTTAGGTATTTCTGGGGAGAAAGGAGAGGGATCAAAACAGGGGAGGGAAGAGTACAGGGGACTATGGTGATGGTGCACGGATGAATTGGTGATGGGAATTTTAAGGGGACTACACCTGGAAGTTGCTGAGACAGTCTAGTTTCTCTGCTGCCACAAGAGACTTGAGTTCTAATACTTCTCTGTCAGTTTCTCTTCTTGATATTTGAAAGTAAAATAAGAAAGAGCAGATGTTTCTGTTTTAAGGGATTCTCTAAATACAGACAATTTCACAAACTTATCTAGTTGACATTTCAAGAGTTATAGGTCAACAAATATTTATCAGGAGCTTACTATGAACCAGTCATTGTTTCAGGCACTAAGGATTACTATGGAAACATGCACAGATGGAGCATCTGCCCTTTCAAGGAGGAAAGGCAATGGAACTCCTGGAATACACCACACACTTCTAGAAAAATGCTTCTGAGGTCTTTGCTGAGGACATAGCAGCCATTTTCTCAGCTAGTTATTTACACAAAAGATCCATTCTTGTATTGACTGGAAATAGCTAAAAATCTTTTTTTTATTATTTTTATTTTACATCATTCTTCCTTTTTGTACAATGCATGCTTTCTCCTTTCAGGTGTAGTCTCTGTAAATTTCCCATCACCAATTCACCTGTGCACCATCACCATAGTCCCTTGTGCTCTTCCCTCCCCTGTTTTGATCCCTCTCCCTCCTCTTCCCGAGAAATAACTAAAAATCTTACTCCAAAGTCAAAGTTATATTTGAGGTTTTCTCCATTTTCTCTTTTTATTTTACAGATTGTTTCATTTTAGCTTTTCACCTTAGAGAGGATTCAAATTACAAATACTCTACACATTTATAAGATTCTTTCTTTAAATACTGCCTATAAATGTTGTAAGCACATTTTTAAGTGAACAAACTAGTAGTAAAAACAGTTTTGTGGGTTTTTTCTTTCTTTTTCGGTTTCATGTTCCTGACCGCTAAGCCCTTAAAAAAAAAAAGTGGTCAAAAATGGGCTGTCAAAGTCATCATACTTCTACTGTCTAATTTCTACACCCTATCTTCTATTTTGTAGTCTATCTTATTGAAGTTATTGAGTTAATTCTCAGTTTCATAATCTAATTTTGGTTCCATTGTTTTTCCACTAACTTCTTAAGTGCTGATCCAGACAAATCTTTGCCTATTTGAGCCTAACCTGTGGTCAACAATAACAAGGTGAGATGCTTAGATTGTACTTTCCCTCACCGCTTTTTTGTGAGAATATTTTAATAGCAAATTGAAAGAGGGGTAACAAGCAAACACAAAGATACATATATTTCTGTATATTAAATTAAAAGGTAATATTCAGGCTTTATCTTGAGAGACCAGCAATTAAATTATTTTAATTATACCTTTAAAATAATAAAAAGAAGAATATGCTCCCAATTTGTTGGGAGAATAATCTCCCAAACTGGTAGAATACTTAAATAAAGCTCTAAACAGGGTCAAGTGAAAAGCTAAAAGAAATCCAACCACTATGAAAGAGCTCTACCACAGTCACTTGTGTTAAATAGTTCCCATGGAACAGAAATATACTTTGACATCTTGGGCAGCCCATAGGAAATTATATTTTATTCAATAATTCAAAAGTCATTTATGGAAAACCTACCATATGTCAAGGAAAGCGCTATTCTAAGTGTCGGGGATACAAAGATTACAAAAAACAAGGTGTTCACCTTGTATAATTGCACCTTATAGATGTCCTAAATTGTTCGATGGAACAGATTTTGTTTACATATTTGGTTTAATACATAGTAGTGGCTTTTAAATTTGTTTTAGAAAATGTTTACTATTTGGTGTTTTTCATCATTTCCATATAGTCAAATATATACTTTATAACTTATTTCAGACTTTTTCCTGATAAATTAGTATACATGTTTTCATAGGTATTTTGGGTGCTTTTCTACAGAGAGAAAATAAATATGTATTTTTGCCACTTACAAGCAATTACTGTTGGTATTTCTTCTAGAAATTTTTTTCTGTACATTTGATTTTAAGTAACAGAAAATGCAACTCAAACTTGTTTAAACAATAAGTAGAATTGATTGGTTCACATGAATGAGAAATCCACTGGCTAACTGGCTTCACATGACACTTGACCCTACAACTCAATATCTCATCAAGGACCTGCTTATACCCTTCTCTCTGCTGTGCTTCCTTGATATCTGCATTATTCTAGGACTGACTTCTGTCTGGTCCGGATATTATTGCATGCCACTTTCTCTTGTCCAACAGAAAGGAGAAGCTCAAACTATCTTAGAGCCTATGCCCACATTAATTTAATTATTGAGTTCAAAAGGGTAGGATGTACTGACTGGGTAGCCTAGGTTAGTTACAGCACCTCTGAGGCAGAGTGAAGCCACTTCGCTAAAGAGAAATTGATAATATTAGGAAGGGAATGGGGAGTTTAAAAATAAAAAATTAAGTATCTTGACAGAAATTTGAGATCAAAGGAGATATTCAACGCATACTTTTAAGTCATTCTAAACACATATTATTTTATCTTGCTTTTTCCTTATATTTTACAGATGATCTAGAATTCTCACTCGTTCAAGGAATATCATCCTCAAATTTTCAGGAGGTTGTACTCAATAGGTATTAAAAATTATGATATAGGTCTATACTTATGAATACAAATGTTAATTTTGAATTACTAAATAAAAATGGTTACTAAAATCATATATATTGTATGATCCTATTTTTCTTTTTTTTTAAATGGTTCTTTTTTTTTTTATGCATACAAGCTGGAGTGCAAGTCAGAGGCGTGGGGCAGTGAGAGGGTTCACCAGAGACAGAGTGGGGAGCAGAACAGGCAAATCGACGAAATATGCCGCTGAGGGGAGCAGCGGGCAAGACAGGAGCGGTCTGCCGTGCCATGTGGGAATCTTCCCATTCGGGCGGCGAACTCATGTCGCTGCTGCCGACAGCTCCACAGCACAGGTCTTTAACCCGCTGTGACACTTGGTTTCTTTTTTTTAAAGATTTATTTATTTATGCATACAAGAGCTGGGGTGTAGGCCAGATGTGTATAGGGGTGAGAAGATTCACCAGAGATAGAGTGGGTAGCAGAAGAGGCAGATTGACTGAAATACACTGCTGAGGGGAGCAGCGGGAGAGGCAGGAGAGGTCTGCTGCGCCATGTGGGAATTTCCCTGGCCAGGAACCGAACTTGTGCCACAGTGGCTGTGGATAGCTCCACGGGCTGAGACCTAACCCCCTGTGCCACCAGGGAGACCCTGTTTCTATTTTTCTTAAATAATCTGCACATACATAAGAAAAAATGACACACAGTAAAATATTAACAGATATTATCTATAGGTGTTGTGATTTTTACTTTCTTCATTCCTTTCTGTATTATGTGAATATTTTGTAATTATTTATTACTTTCAATATTAGGAAAGTTACATTCTTGAAAAAAGAAAAATCCATCAAGAATCTACATGTATATCACACTGCCTCAACATATGCCCAACATGACTTTCATCCTTGTACAATCCACTCAATTTAACCCCCTTGTCAATATTGATCAGCTGGAATAGGAGATGGAGGTAGGGTTGTATATAAAGATACAGGTCCTATTTATGTGGAAGTTAAGATTAATTTAGGGTTTTTCCTTTGTTTGAATAGCTTTTACCTTTCCTTCCCTTTTTTTAGTTGATTGTATTTGTAGGTCAGCATCTCGAAGGACGATTGATAGATACAATAGTGGAATTAAATGATTTTCTAATAGTATTCATCAGTGATTGCTTATCTAAGGATGACTTTTTAATCAAGTCTTTCATCTTTGTATACACTTAGTTCCTCAAATTTCCCCCCACAAATCGGTCTTCTCAGAAAACTCATCCACTCCATTAAGATATCTCCAAACCACATTTTATCTCTGATCTTTCTTTTTCTTAAGATTCTGTTTTTTTCTGGAGGTACTACCAGAAATATCTATGTACAGGTGCTGATACCTGCATGAAGTTAGTTCACAGAACAGTGGAGCACTTTTATTCCCATTCTTTCAAACCAACTTGCTGGGTGTTCTTAGGCCAATCACTTGATCTCCAGGACCTCAGATAGAGAGGATGTTAATAACGTCTTCAGGACAGGAAACTGAACTAAATAATTTCTCAAGGTTTTAGATTTTAACCTAAAACCAATTCATTATCTCTTTGAAACTGCTTTCTTATTTAAAATATTTCTTCCTTTCATATTTAGATAATAGACTAATAGAAAATAATAGAATTTGAGAACTAAGAAGGATGTAGAGCCTCTCTAACAATTCCTTTTCTTTACTGCATGGGTGAGAAAATACATAGGTTCATTATCACTTCCATCTTTTTTAGCCCTGCCAGAAATCTAGTTCCATCAATTCTCCCTTTGTAATGTCTTCAGGCCTCATCCATTCTTTTCATTATCATTATGTGAGTAGGTCTTCATTTCCTCAAGTCTTGTTCCCCCTCCCACTCCTGTCCTCTTGCCTTCTTGGCTCACTTTTTCCCAAGTCATTGTACTTCTTCAGTCTCTCTTTCAACTAATCCTGGGAAAACTACCAGATTACATATCCAAAAGTAGTGTGATCATATTAAATGGTGCTCCAAAAGGATAAGATCCAAACTCAAACCAACCTAAGGAGCTTCCTACAGTTTAATCTATAATTACCTTTTCAAACATATTTTCCAGTATTCCCCTAAAAGTCAATGGCCAACTAGTATGTACTTGAATGAATCTTCACGCTTTCTAAACAGAAATCTTTTTTGCCTAGAGATAATATATCCAGTTTGTTTTTTTTAAAGTATCCAGGATCAAGAGAAACTACTATTAGATAACAAAAATCCAACTGTTAAGACATTTAGGGCAGGGAAGGCCATGCCTAGAGAAAATTAAGCTGCCAGCTATACCCAGGACCCCAGGAAACACTTTCCCAGAGCTGATAAAGCCCAGGAGAGCCAAGAAACACCCGAAGGGGGAAAAGGCAGTTCCCCACCTCAACCCACAGCCAGGCAGATAAAGCCCAAGGAGGACAGCAAGAAGCTACCTAGCGGGGAATTTCTTGGGAATTGTCAAGTCTGTCTCTGGGCAATGAAACAATTCCTCTAAATGTTCTTTTCCTTCTAAGAGAAGAGCAGAGCTCTTGCCATATGTGCTTCCCTACCCAAACCTGGGGCCAGGCTGATAAAACTACAGCCCAGGAGCACAGGAGAAGGCTCAGTGACTGAGAAACTGCTGCCTGGACAAATAAACCAAAACACTGGTTTGCCACACTGGTGGTACCTGTGCAGTATACCCTGGGAAGGGACAGAGTGAACAACTCCCACACCCCATTTAAGACAAGAGTCCCCCTTTTTTCCCCTCGCAGTTGCTCTCCCCAGGACTTTTCCACCCAGACCTCTTTCTCGGAGTAATTTCATTCTGTCTCTAAATAAACTTTGCTTTTGATTCTGCTAAAGATGTGGCTGTGAATTCTTCTCACACCATAGTCAAGGACCAGAGCAAAATCCAGCAACCCAAAACCAGACCACACAACCAGTTAACTTTAAAGATCTAAATCACTTCATTAAATGATTCATGAATCTAGAATGAAGGAAGATGCTCAAAAAAAAAACTGTACAAAAATAATTTTTTAATGGACAGAAAGAAAACATTGTAAATAAAGTAAATAAGAAAAATGAACATGGAGCTATCCCAAGTCACAGTAAGAACAAAACAGAGCCAGGAGGTTGTTGAGGGTTAGATTCCAGGCACATCCAGGGGGCCCCTGGCATGCTGGGGCATGTACAGATGGGTCCACAGTCAAGAAGAAATTAAACCACACTGGCAATCCATGTCCAGGGTTGAAATTCAATCAAGCATTGCTTGACAAACTTTCCATCAATTGGAACTACACTGACTGAAAAATTTATTCCCTGCAAGGGAAACTAGCTCCACCTCTTTTGCCTATAGAAGCATGCTCTCCTTAGAGCAATTTGGGCTGAATTCAGCTTAAGTGCTCCTTGAGTGTGTATTCCCTGGCCTACAGTCCAGAAGTCCCTAATTATTGCTGTAATACTCAACTTTAACACTTGAGCTGTGATACCTCTGCTGTTAATATCCAAGCTGTAAACAAGAACTGTCACTCTGGAGCTGAAACCTGGTTGCTGTAATCTGACCAGACTTGATTATCATCGACAGACAAGATAAGGGAGAGGGAATTATTTCAGACTCAGGTAACCTACCTATGGAGAATGAGTAAGTGTTCTGTGGCAGATTATCTCATTTTCCACTAGAGAATGTAAAAGATTGCCTCTTTGGTGCTGACTAGAAAATTCCCTACTGGTCAGTTAGGATTATATTCCTGAGGAAGGTTGAAACTGCAGTAGGTTAGATATTGAATCTTGATGGGCTTAGCACAAGCACTTCTTTTGGGACCTGTCATTTTCTAAATTTTTATTACAAGGAAGGCAGTTAAAAGTGAGAAAGATAGAAAACAAGGTGAAGGGAATAGGAGCAAAATGTGTGACCATTCTATAGTTTCAGTTTCGGCTCATTTTTCTAGTGCTTGGTTTTCAGATACATTAAAGTACTCTTAGCTTGCTATGATTTTTCAAGTTCAGTCATATGCTTTTGTATCTTTGCACTGTAGGGGAGAAAATTTGCCTATAATATCTCTCTTTGGGATAAGGATAATGTCATAGGTGCTCTAAACAGTTGGGTGGAGGTTGCTCTTTTGTAAAAGACATGCACATGTATAAAGGAAAATCCCCACTTATAAGAGTGTCTCTCTAGCTATACCAGTAAAACCAAATCTCTAATTCAGCAGGGGAGGCAGCAACTTAAATGTGCATAATAATCATGCCCTTGTTTAATGTACCTTTCCTGATAAGTTCTCAAAACTGACTTTCTCCCACCTCCACCCCCACAATCCTTTGTCTTATGTTATTTAAAAAGGTGACAAGTCATTTTGGTTTTTACTGGTATCACCCATATATACAGAAGGTATACCTATCATTAAATTTTTTTAACTTTTTTTCCTCTTGTCAATCTGTTTGATGATAATTTGACAATTTGCCAGCCTAGAACAGAAAGGGCAAGGGAAGAATCACCCTTCCCACCTCCCTTCCTGACAACACCAAAACTGCCAAGAAGATAAAAAGACACTGATGTTGCCTGTATGAACATACTGGAGAATGTTCTGAGAACCCCTCCCTGCTTTAGACCAGAGAGCAAAGTCAAATACATAGACTTGAAGTCTATGAAAGTTAAGCAAAATCTGCTACCTTCTTGTAAAGCCAGTCTTTTCAACCTCCACTAACGACTAAGGAACTGGATAAAGATTTAAAAATGGGTACCCATCCTTTGCATCTCCACAGTGCATTTCTTAGAAATGAAGAGATTAAACCCCAGTATTGCTTTCTTCTGCACATATGAAACAATACAGAGCAGCAAGTGGCACTAAAACCTGCCAAGGACACTGCCCAAATAGTTTACTGGTCACTGTCTGAGTTCTTCACCCGTGTGCACAACTGCAAGACTACGCAGGCTCAGGAAACAACAATGTGATTTATTTAACGAACCAGGGAAAAACAAAGAGTCACTGAGGCCAAAAATGGTCATTTACCTCACCCAAAGCAATGTCCAGTCTTTTTAAGTCCCAAACAAAAAGCAGCTAAGGTGGTGTTTCCCCGCTACTGAGGACACGCGGCAGCCAGTCTGTAGGCCAGGTTCTAACTCACGAGGACAACAAAAGACACAACAGGAAATGCTCCTGGAGATGCCAAAATGCCCCAACTCATCACCAGATAAGCAACACTAAAAGAGCAGCTGCAGCAGCTAAACTGCCCCACAAAGGGTCACACTCACACATTTTAGTAAGGCGCCTGGCTCCAGGTTGGGGCGGTGGGGGCCAAAGTCGCTGACCCCAAAGTCACTGAAGATCCAAAATGTGCTCAATCCGGAACTCTGAATCCTGGGGGCGCGCAATCCATCCCAGGCTCCTTCTGCTGTCCCTTGTATTTCTCATCAGTGGCTCCACCCAGGATACATTTTAGCATTTTCCCTGGGGGCACCTAACCAACTTTGGCCTCAGCCACCGGTATAATTAGACAGCATTAGATGAAAACAACTTAGAACCAGAAGCTCTCTTCAAGAATGATTAATTCTTAACGTCAATGACCCACTGCTCCAACCAGTATAAACTAAATTCTAGATTGTGATTCTTAGAACAGTTCTCACAAGGGAACTCTGTCTGACTGCTTACTCTCTCTTTTTTTTAAACGATTATTGACACTTTTATTACAGTTAACACCAGAGATGTTAAAAAGACAAAAAGCAAAAGTTTTGCAAAAGACAAATGCTTGTGGAGCTATTAAGCGATCCCCAGTTCTAAAATTTTTTAAAAAAGATTTATTTATGCATACAAGAGCAGGGGTGTAGACCAGAGGTGTGTGGGTGCTGGTGAGAGGATTCACCAGAGACAGAGCTGGAAGCAGGAGCGTTCTGCGGTGCCATGTGGGAAGCTCCCTGGCTAGGGATTGAACTCTGCTGCAGTGCCTGCCAATAGCTTTATAGTGCTGAAATTTAACCCCTTAAGCCACCCGGGAGGCCCCAGTTCTAAATATGTTTAAATTTGAAATAATTTTTGATTTCCAAAGACCAATTCAAATACAGGATTTCTTCAGATTTCAAAAGGAACCTCTACATGTGTAATCCCTCATTTCAAGCATCTTTGAAAGTTTTCTGTCAATACAACCAGTTTTTTCTCGGTACACTGTAAGGATCTGAATACAGCTTCCCACATAATAAAAACACAAGTAGTCATGACTGAAGCTTAACCAAAGTCAAACACAGGGCTGACGTTTCAGACATTTTAATGTGATTAGGTAGGTCAAGGTCACACTGCCTTAGGTAAGGCAAGACTCTGAACTAGGATTGACTCTAAATCGTTGCTTTTAAACTCTGCTATAAAAATAAGCTAACTATGAAAGGAATCACAGAAGGCCCGGGTTAGACCGAGAGACGAAAGGCCTCTACATTTGAGTTTAGAAAGGAAAACGAGACTGGAAAGTCCCCACGGCGGCGGCCATTTTGCCGGAGCCAGGGGCCGGAAGTCCCACCGCCCGAAGCTAGATGTTGGGCGACCCGCAGTCAGCCAGCCGGGGTCGGGTATCCGGTGCCTCTGCAACTCGGGGGTCGGGGGCGGAGCCTGAGGGCGGGGCTGGGGGCCGTGCGGCTTCCCGGCTCGAGATGGTGGGCGGGGCATGAAGACAAGACCCAGCTCGGTGCCTCCCAACTGGGGGTGGTGCCCGGGCTGTGCGGCCTGGAGGCTAGCGGCGGGGCGGGGCCTACGGGCGGGTCCGGGGGCCTTGCGGCTGGGTGGTTCCCGACCTGGGCGGGCCTGAAGGCGGGGCGGGGGCGGGGTTTCGCGGCGAGCGCGGGGAGGAGCTGACCAGGCCTTGACTTACCCGCACCTCACTTTCTCCGAACGTGACTGAAGCCTGCTAGGAGGACTGGGGTGGGAGATGACTGTGAATGCCTCCCTGCTTGGCCCACCGCAAGCACCGACTCCCTTCTCGCGGCCCGGGGGCTGCAGACGTAGCAGGTGAGATGCACCCCAGGGGCGCCGACCTGCGGGATCTTGGCTCGGCCTTGATGGTCCCCAGTACCTCCTCCCCTCGGGTCTGGACAGGTGGGCAGCGCCAGCCAGTGGCGCCCAAGCCCGCAGCCCGCTGCCTGCACCAGTCCTCTTCTGCCAGGCGCCGCCTGCTTTGGGACTTGCGGGACCACAGGGGAAGGCTTGAGCCGGGGGAAGGGGCGACTTCTCCCCACCGGTGATAGAACTACCATCCCCATAGTTAAGGAGTCCCTCGTTGCACGTGCGTACACCTTGGCTTTCTCAGATTCTTCCATTTATCCCAGGGTGGCCTCAGTGTCTGCGCATCCTGAGATCTTCTCCCAAGATACACGGAGCGGTGATCAAATTTTCACCCTTACTCCTTTTTGGAGCATGTCAGTTCCCATGAGGTTGTGATTCTCATGCCTTGACGAAGCTGAACGACCAACTTTTTTTTCTTTTTTAATCCCAGCAACAGACCCCCGGCTGCTTTTCCACTTCCACCGCTGCTTGCCAGGGATTGGGTGGCAGCTGCTCTCTGGCCGGCTTATTTGTTCAGACTCTTCATACCCTTATCTTGAAGGGCCAAAGTCTGTCGCTGCCAGCAGGGGAAGGAGGCAGTGCTCAGTGCTCCCCGCTCTGGGTCTTTAGGGAGGACATTTGGTCCCCTGCAAGTAGGTGGGAGTGGGTGGATGGTGTTGAAGAGTGCTTTCTTTGTACTTCATTGTACTGTGCTTTTCCCATGGGATAAAGGCTATTGGGTGTTTGGGAAACAGACACCCTGAGTTTAAAGCTTCTCTTTGAAGTTAATCAGAATCCTCTTCCCCATTTTCACTTAATAGTTGTTTACCATTTCAGTGGATCTATGATGTTATCTAAATCAACTATGAAGTGACCAGAAGTGGTATGTGGGTAACTTTTCCGGACTCCAGGTCCGGGTGTGCTCTCGGTGAGCGGTCCCTTTTACAGTCTCAGGTCAACTTGTTTGTTCTGTAACAATCCTTGTTTTTAACTAGATGAGAAGACTAGATGCTATTTTTTTTTTAAACTTCCCTTGCTGTGGTTCCTGTTCATTATAAAAGAATGCTTTAGAAAGCATATTTTCCTCCCACTGGGGAAAAAAAAAAGATTAAGATGAGATAAAATTTTATAAGTCCTTTTTGATTATTTTTATTTCCTTTCAATTAGCAGGTACTGCTTTTTCAACATTTTGAGGAACATTAAAAGAAACCTCATGGTTTTGGGCAGATTACTTTTCAAAGTTTTCTCTTGATTTTCAACTAATTGAAAGTTTAAACCTGGGCATTTTTACAACAACTTAGCCATCATCTTAACCAAAATGAAGAGCTCGCCCTTCCCTGTTAACAGCTATTTACGATCACACTAATTAAATTGAATTCCTCTCAACTGTTTAGTATAAAGCAAAAATTTTTGACCCTCTATTTTAGTTGGTGAATCTTCAGTACCAAGTATGCTTGAAGAACTGGCATAGAACAATGAATTGTTTTTAATGTTACATTGTTATTATAATCAAAATTACACCTCAAAATAGCAATTGGTACCATTTCTTGAAGACCTACTTTGTGATAAGCTATAGTGATAAGCTGTATATAAATCTCTAATTCTCACACTATGCCTGTAAGTGGGGTTTTACTCTCATTTTACAGTTGAGGAAGCTAAGGTTCAGAGAGGCTAAGTACCTTGTCCAAAGAGTTGATAAGCAGTAAGACCCCAAACTGGGTTAAGGTCTGTTTGACACTTTTCCCTGAAAAACCACTGTTGGTTAAAAAGTTATTGGAATACATTCATTTGCAAGTGTGATACAAATGAAGCGTTATTAACAGTGTAAGTTATACTCCTGGAAAATATAGGGAACTTTTAAAAAATAACAGAACTGGAGTAGTTTAGCACCTTATTATTTATCCCTGCCCCTCTTAGGGGCTCAAAATATTTTACCCTTTGTTCATTGTTCACTGGCTCCTTATTTCAACTATGGGTACCTATACCAACCAGCAGCTTTCCCAGGATAATTTGATGCTTATTTGATAAACTTCAAGTATGTGAATATTGTAGGTTTTGTGTATTTTGACCACTCCTACCTAATCCTGGTAGAAAAATACTTGTCTTAATCCAGATTAAATGTAAGGTTTTTAAATTGTTCAGTTTATACCAGGGGTAGCACAGAGAAAATTATCTCATCCACACCCCCACATATCAGTTGTTGCCAGTCTCTGCTCTGCCATCTGAGTGTTTTTAATGTGATGTGGGTGTTAGAGAATTTAACTTCATTATTGTAAATAGTAGGAAGCATGAGCTTTTTCACTTTCTACCTTACATAGTCATTTTCAATGGTTAACTCAGAATAGTCACTTAGAAATTAGCACTTAATTAATTTCAAATCACTGATAAAAGCAGAATAGGCTCTCTGAGCTCAGACTGAGTTTGTGGCAGCATGGCTAAACACACCAAGAAGATTGGAATCATCAATAAATACAAGACCTGTTTTGGCGCTTCCCTCAGGAAGATGGTGAAGAATAATGAAATCAGCCAACATGCCAAGTACACTTGCTCCTTTTGTGGCAAAAGCAAGGAGCCATGTCACTGTGGTTCCCGCATGGAAATGGTAGCCTGTGGTACCTGGACCTACAACCCTACTTCTGCCATCATAGTGAAGTCTGCCACTAGAAGACTGAAGGAACTGAAAGACCAGTAGAAGCTCTACCATTTGGTTTTTTTGTTTTCATTTTTATTTTTTTTATTAATGATATATCATTATTTTACATCCTTGTTTGATTTTTCTTGTCTCAGGTGTGTGGTCACCATAGTTTACCCACCACCAAAGCACCCATAGTCCTCCACCATAGCCCTTTGTGCTCTCCTCCCTCCTTGTTTTCTCCCCTTTCCCTTTTTTTCTTCCTTCCCT
>PVIJ01019951.1:0-22149 GCA_004024925.1 Scalopus aquaticus | reverse complement strand
CCCTCCCTGCGGAACGAGGGCTAGATGGGCGCAGTCCCTGCTCTGGCTCGGGGCAGCAGCTGGCCTGCCCGCCTGTGCCTACGCAGGTGTCTGTTCCACCAACTCTGCCCCTCTGCAGGGCAGCGGCCCGCCTGCCCGTGACCTGCACCAGGCCGGGTCTTCTCTTCACGGACCCCCCTCAGCAGGGCAGCTCTCCTCATGCTGCCTGCCTGCCTGCGGCCATACAGGCCTCTCTCTCAGCAAACCTGTCCTTTTCAGGGCAGCTCTTCCTGCCCGCTTGTGCCTATGAAAATGTCCTTTACTTCCCTGTCCCTTTCCCTAATGAACCTGTTCTTTAAAGTATAAAGTCTCTGTCTCATGGAAAAACTCACTGCGTGCCACTGAAGGGGAGCTCTGGTGAAACTTTTCCCACAGTGAACCCAAGGACCCCGCTCTCAAACCCTTCAACCCCCAAAACGACATCAACACACCACAAAGCATAATATTGTGAAAAGACAAAATTTGCAAGCTGCCGATAGATGAGGCATACAGCAAGGGTGGGGGAGGGAGAGGGAGCAAAACAGGGGAGGGAAGAGCACAAGGGTCTGTGGTGATGGTTCTCAGGTGATGTGGTGGTGGGAGATTTATGGGAACTGTATCTGAGGGGAGAAATCAAATATTGTACGAAAGTGAACAACAATGTAAGAAAGTAAAAAAGTTAAATTTCTTTTAATTTAAAAATAAAACTGGAAAAAAGTTTACCACCTTAAAAAAAAATCACTGTTTAAACTGATGGACCCAAGGGGCTGGCAGAATTCCTCTTAAAGAGAGAGCTGCCCTTGTTTTGGGAAAGTCACTTAATGAAATCAGTTGGGTATGTGAGATGAGGGTGCAACTGAAGAGTGTGGAACGGGAGCCCCTGTCAGCAGTAATGGGGGGAGGGCCTAAGCAACATCTCTTCATATTTAACACTTTGTGTGCCGGTGCCCTTTAAATTTACCAGCCCTTGGGGCCGGCCATTTTCTGTGCCACCGCATGGATGGTATAAGCATTCAATAGAACACACACAACTCCTGAACTACTGGATATTAAAAAACTGTAATATCTGGGCCTCCCTGGTGGCACAGCGGTTGAGCGCTCGCTGTGGAGCTGTTGGCAGCGCACCACACTAGTTCGCAGCCCAGCCGGGGAGAGTCCCACATGGTGCCGGCAGATCTCTCCTGCCTCGCCCGCTGCTCCCCTCAGCAGTGTATTTCTGATCTGCCTGTTCTGCTCCCCACTCTGTTTCTGATGGACACTTTTGCCGCCCCACGCCTCTGGCCTGTACCCCAGCCTGTATGTATAAATAAATAAATCTTTAAAAAAAAAAAACTGTAATATCTCTCATGAAACAACTTACACTTTCACCAAAACAATGTGTAAAGCTTCTAGACTGAGTACAATCAAAGAAATAGCTCCTAATAGTTCCAAATAATCCATCGTGGCGTGAAAAACTGGAGACCAGATGAACAGGTATTAATACATGAGCGGCCACTTGATACTGGTGACAAAAACACGTACTAATACGTGAGCGGACCACAGAGTGTTAAGGAAAGATGATCCTGGCCACTGAAGTACTTCAAGAATATCAGGAGCCAATTTTCTGGTTGCCTATTTTGAAAAATGCTGTGGTGATGCAGTGGGAAGAAAAGACATTAGAACTAGGATGCTGTTTCTGGAATATCTGGCAAGGATGGCGAGAACAGGATGAGGGCAGAGGGTCCCTCCTTCTGGAGATAATTTTAGGGACAGAGTCAACAGGTCAGCGTGATGATTCACTCTTGGGGGTGAGGAACAAAAGAGTGGACAGGAACATCTGTGTAGCTTGGGCAGCTGGGTGGCTGGTGAGCTGCCATTCTCTGTATTAGGAAACACTGAGTAACAGGTTTTCAGGAAGACAGGGGTTCACCGCAGGATGCGTTTGGCTTACAAAGCCTCCTGGAGGAGAAGGCCATCAAGGGTTGAGAATACAAGTGGTATCTGGGGGAACAGACCAGGGCTAAAGGCAGATCGCTGGTAATTATTTTATGTACTGCCCTTTGACAAATATTAGGAAATAGTACTCCTTTACTTTTTCCATTCAAAAGTATTTAGTGACTGGGCAAATGACAGGCTAGATTCTAAGGGTAAATGATTAATAAGACCCTTTAGAAACTCTGATTTTTGGCAGAGGATTTGGTCATGGACTGAAAGTAGAAAGGTAGATGTGGGGACCCCCTGGGAACCCCAGAGTTGGTGTAATGATCATTTTAAACTGAAGACATTTAAAATCAACAGATGCAGAAAGAAGCCTTTCAGAGCTTCCCTTATCTGACTAAAAACAGAAACTTTTGCGAAATGAGGCTCCCTATACACTCCCTCATTGGGGGGAGTGTGCCCCCAGGATACTGAGAGCAAATCTACTATAAATCCCCCCTCTAGGAGGAGTTTTTGGGCCCTGAAGTAGCCAGAAAGACAGCTTAAACATGTATAGACAAATATTATCACAAACTTTCTTATCTACTGTTTGTTCTCCTAAAAATCCCATTTGTCTTTCCTAAAGAGAGATATTTATTCTTACATAGGAGCCTTTTCTCCCCCTACCCCTCTCCTGCTAAGTTAGATATATAAGGCCCAAATTCTAACCACCTCTTGGAGTTACATATCACTAGCATGCCTGTGTGTACAACTGTTGCATGCATAAATAAACTTTTCCCTGTTAATCTGTCTTTTGCCAATTTAATCCTCAGACCAGTCAGTAAACACAAGAAAGTATAAGTTCTTCCTCTCCTATACAAGGAAGAGAGAAATTTCCACTTTGAATGGTTGGTGAAATAAAAGTGAAGTAATAGAAAATGGACAACATAGAAAGATGACAAGGTCCAGAAGAAAATGGTAGAGGCAATTCATTCAACGTTGGACTTTTTAATGTACAGAAGAATAGAGAAGGAGCTAACTTACCTTATGGTGTGTGTACACTCAGACTTATCCTACATCATTCCGTTCACCTCTCACCACTAGTTTTTCTCCTTCCTCATCTGAGGCTATTATCCTCTTCCTGATAATATTGCCTGCAAGCACAGGTGGAAAGCAAAGATAAGCAGCCAGAAAGACACTGAGCTGTGTCTAATTACCCACACTGACTTCCCTTTTAACTTTTCCACTGGCTTTACAGTCTGCTCCTCTTGGGACTTGCCAGAGCTTGGAAGAGCTCAAATCCATCAGGGAGATGGGTATTTAGTCTCTTATTCTTTTCTACTTGACCACTTCCCAAATGCTCTTTGGGACAAGTTATACCTACATTTTGTTCCTTTCAGAACGAAGCAGTCACCTACATTAGTTGGATTAGAAACCGCCCAAACTCTACCCAAATGTCAAGGTCAAGGACAATTTTAAGGACTTGTCTCCAATTCATACTTTTCTTTTCACCTGCCCTATTTTTTATGTTGTTGACTCTGCCAAGTTCATTGGCAGTGACCCACCTCAGATTATACTCCTTTGGTTTGTTCTCTAATCATTTCCAAGTTTAATACTTGCCTCTCTTAGTCTTTGAGAAAAGGGATTATTTAGTAGAATGTTATTGCATTTCCTATATCTTGATTCAGCCCTGGGAGCAATTAGTAATTTTTATTTGAATCAAATTAGATGGAATTATATGGATTTTTACATTTGTTCAATTAGTCGTTTCTAGTTCAAACTACAAAGTTGTCATCTGACTTTCTTGTTGTATTCTTTTAAACTCTTTCACAGTTTTTGCTCAGAGAGAATTCATGGGTCTGTGAGAAAGAATGGGGGTTCTGATACCATAATGAGATTTTTGTTGTTGGCTATGACTTTGGAAATAAGGAATGTTCACACATTCCAGAATTCCAGGCCTACACATTCTGGCTTAATTTCAACATGTTGACTCCATTAATGGATACTTGAAATATATACCATTTTCCATTATTTATGAAATTGTCTTAGGATGGAACTTTCTTTTCTCCTCCCACCAGAATCTCAGTGTTGCTTCAGCTCCTAACTTGTACTTACATGATTCTTTGTACTATTAAGAGCTCTAATATTTCCTGAGCTTTGGCCATTTGACTTCTCAAAGACTGCTTTCCTTTAGGACTTCTCCTTCTCTGAGAGGGCAGGTGCACAGACTGAGGAGCAGAAAAGCAAGATGCAAGAGTCCAGTGTTTAAAAAGGAGAGAAAGACTTGAGCCATAAGGTCTGTATACAATAGACAGATGTCTGGACACCTGAGAGAAACACTGGGTTTCACCCTTCGTGAAACCACCATGCAAACGGTGGGTCTTACCTCTAGATTATTTAAAGAATCCTGAGGTTTTAAAGCCTGCCCAGGTAGCCAGGAACTAGCTGATGACTACATACTGAAATCATGCAAAACCCATGAGCTCATGTGCTGGAAGATGAAACTGGATACAACAAAAATGGCTTCAAGTGAAATTGTGGTAAGTCTGTCTAAGATCATTCAAACCTGATGAAGACAAAGTAGATAAAACCAGGTCACTGGAATCTGGAGACTTTCTTGCAGTGGCTTGTTGTAAAATGAAACTGCTTGATTTCACACAGCCCTTGAGGACTCTCAGGGAAACTGTAGAATTTGAAAGTCAAGAAAACACTTTGTTTGCTTCTAGTGCTTGCTGATTTCCGTGAGTGTCATTCTCAGTTGTTGACGGGGTCACCAAGGTCCAGCTGATCTCTCTTCTGTGCCCTCCCTCGGTGTCCGATCCCAGTGACATCATTGAATGGAGTATACTGAGCTGGGCTGCAGAGATTCTCAAAGTACTTTTGTCTGATCTTTTTTGTTTTGTTTTGTTTTGTTTGTTTTTTTTTAAGATTTTTATTTATTTATGCATACAAGTTGGGGTACAGACCAGAGGCGTGGGGTGGTGAGAGTGTTCACCAGAGACAGAGTGGGGAGCAGCACACACAGATCGAAGGAAATACACTGCTGAGGGGAGCAGCGGGCGAGGCAGGAGAGGTCTGCCGCACCATGTGGGTATCTCTCTGGCTGGGCGTCGAACCTGCGTCGCCGCTGCCGACAGCTCCACAGCGCAGCGCTTAACCGCTGCGCCACCAGGGAGGCCCTGTCTGATCTTTTGACTGCAGAGGGTCCCAGAGGCCTGGGCTGGGATAGGATATTGCTGAGATTGGCACCCTGGGTTTAGATGGCACCAAGGAGGACTTGAGAGACACGATTGGGAACCATGCCCAACCACATCCAAGTCAAGCTGACAGAAGGAGCAGAGAGGCGCACCTGAAAGAAGAATCAGAAAGGCTAAATATAGGTGCTGGACCCAAACTTCAGTAACCTTTACTAAAGGAGTTTAGTGGAGCAACAAGGAGCCAAAATGTAGTCAAATGTGTTTCTCCTAAGATACCTAACTCTTGGTCATCAAAGACAGAATATAGATGTCAGTTGCAAGGAACAGACTCCATTCCAGTTGTTTTAGACAGAAAAGATTTATTTCAGATACTTACACGGCTTATAGAATCACTGAGGAAGCTGATGAAGCCAACTCAAAATCATGGTTTTAGGAACAAGTCCCCTAAGTGACACCAAAAAACCAGACCACCAAGGGATTCTTGGTTTCTCTGCTTTTGGAGGCTGCCTTCTCACTTAGGGGCTGGAGACCACAGCCCGCCAGGTCGGAAGGTCGCTGTGATGGGGGCCTTGTCAGCTGGCTCATCGCGGGCCTGCTGTAGTTGCTGGGACTGATGCATGCATGGCCCTGCTGTGACAATCAGGATGGCCTGGAACCTCTGCTCCCAGCACCACAGGCCAACAGATGCTCCCCTGAGTGACCTGCCTACAGAAGCAGCAGAAACCACAGAAGTAGGGAAGCTTTATTTACCAGCAAACAAATGCAAGGCACTGAGCAAAAGTACAAAGAGGTCCACTTCCCACATAATTAATTGCCGAAGTTACAAATCAAGCTCCAAATAAGTTCTACTCTTCAACTTTGACAAATACACCTTTGTAATACTGTGACATTTAGAGTCAAACTTAGGTTAAACAACTCTGAAGAATGTGCCAGATGCAGCAGTAGGTGGAGAACTAGCACCACCTCCGGTACCATCTCGTCCTGCACTTAAGGGAGATTTGTGTTCACATGGGAACAGTTCAGCTCGCATGTCCAAGCTCTGTCCGACTGTCTGCACCATCCCCACCACTGACCACTGTCTGTTAGCCACCTGTGGATCTTGCTTTGCTCAACAGCTTTACTCCTAGAATCTTCTTCCTTTGCTGCTTTTGTCCCTATCCAAGCAGTTGATTTCAAAGGTTTGAGAAAACTAAGAAATGTTTTTCCTTACAAGGAATTGAAAAACCATTGGTCCATAGTTTAGGAGACTGAGGAGCATGGTTCATGGGCTTTGGCAGAACCAGGAAGCACTGGGCAAGGTCTAGAAGCTGTCCAAGACTTAGTTCTTTCATTTCTGAAATGGGAATAATAATACCACATTCTGGGAAAATGCATGTAAAGTGCTTAATATAGTACCCCAGCACATCATAAACAACTGATAAAAAAATGTTAGCCATTATTATTATCGTGGTGGTGGTTACAAATTAAAAGGTAAGACTGTATGGGGATAGTCAGGTGATCAGGGTCTCCTTGCCCTTGAACAGATTGTTGCTCACATGATTCTTGCTCTCTGCGTGTGGTCTCTGAGCCCTGCTTAGGACAAGTTTCCATCTTGCTTCTTGCCTGTTTTAGCTGATAATAACTGCCTGGAGAACTGTGTTGAGGAGGATTCTGAGGCTAAATCTGGTCACCATGTGATGGATCAATAACATCTACCCTGGGTATGGGAGGAGATGGAATTGCATATATGCCAGGAACTTGCCATTCCTGGATTAGACCGCTTTTCTGCACAGTAAGAAAGAAGATGAACTTGCAGAGAAGCAAGGGGTCTGAGTCCTTCTCCCACACCCTGGTTCTGTGGACAGGGGGCAGATATTTCAGTGGCCTTTGCTTAGATGCATTACCAAGTGAGGATCCAGGTTTACCCTGCCTATCTGATAGGGTCATCTGTGAGGATCAAATGAGATGATGCTTATAAAAACATCATCATTGTGAGGTCTTGCCTAAATGCAAGGTGTTTTGTTCCTAGTGTGTGGTATTTGGCCAGTTTGTACTTGACAGGGAGCAAGAGCCAAGTCAGTGGGAGTTTGGTCGGCCTCTGCCCATGCCATCCTGCTGGCCCGCACCCTCCTTCAGTGTCTGAGGCTGCTCTATTGGCAGAGAGCCTGGGAGGGAAGAAAGAACTTGTATTTAAAGCCAGGCACTGCCTCACTTTTTGGCTGTACCCTTTGGGCCAAGCTTCATAGGCTGGTTGAACATGAACTTCTCCACCATGAATAGAGTCATCACAACTTCTGTCTCTTTTATCTCCGGGTAGCTGTATGACTCCAATGGGATGGTCATGCTAGGAAAACTCGAAGTGAGTGATTGTGAACTTTTTATGTGCTCTCAGCCACATGCATCTTCACTCTACAAATCCTCTCCCCATTCCAGTTTCCTTCCCTCCATGATCCTAGTCTCCAACATTCTTGTCCTATCACTGACATAAGTTGGGGGCCAGCCTTCCTGAGCTCTTGGTATCAATTCCAGAGCACCCAGTCAAAGTCAGGATTGGGCTAGAACTTGGAGGTCAGGAGAATATGAAGTGGAAGCTAAAATTTACTCTTCAAAACAGAGGTGGAAAGCTGTGCTTAGTTAAGGACAGGAGGTGCTGGAGAGGCCCAAGGCAGACCCCTGACTCCATGATGAGCAGGGAGAGGGCGGGGGGGAGTCCGTGGGTGCATATGAGGCCTGCGCAGTCCGCACTGATGAAGGGCGGTCCCGAGTGCTTGCCCTGGGCAGTCCCTGGCCCCTGCCTCAGGCTTTGCACTTCCTCAAAAGTTTCTGGGTCCTTGAACAGCAGTCATGCCAGAGGCCCAGTGTTCTGAGGCCACCATGAAATACACACACCCAGTGAATCTGTTTCCTCTTTCCGCCCTCCATCTATTCCTTCTTTATATCCCTGCCAACCTTAAGCAAGAGAATCTCACAGAATGAAACAGGTTTTCTGTGTTAGCTTCCCAGTGCTGCTATAAAAACCGCACACTGGGTAGCTTGAGTAACAGAAATTAATTATTTCATAGTTTGGGGGGCAAAGGCCAAGATCAAGGTGTCCTCAAGGTTGGTTCCTCCTGGGGACTATAAAATCGAATCCATTTCACGTCTTTCTCCTTGTTTCTGATGATTTTCTGTCAGTCTGGGATCTGTGGTTTGCAGATCCATCAACCTGATCGCAGCCTTCAGCTGGGAATTCTCAGTGTGCATGTCCTTGTGTGTGTGTCTAAATCTCTCCTTTCTATAAAGACACGGTAAATTGAGATTAGGACCCACCCTACCGGCTTCATCTGAATTTGATCATCTGCGGAGCAAGGATGCATTCCGAGGGACTGGGGATTAGAACTTCAGCATATGAAATGGGTGGGTGGGGGGCATAGGAAGCAAACTCACCCCATACCAGCAGCTAAGTAGACGTCACACTCTGGAGCCCCAAAGTTTGCCTGGCCAAGAGGAAGTGCGCCTTAAGTGGTTACCGTCAGCTCCCATATGGTTCTCCTGGCTTTATCCTGAAGAACTGGACCTTATCAGGAGTGGAATGAAGATCCTGAAGTGGTGGGTCAGAGAACTGGGCCCTTCCTTAGCCCCACGTCCCTTACTTCTCAGTGACGGCCCTTCATCCCCTATCATCTTGCGGGGATCACACAGCAGTTTTGAGATCTGAACTGAGCTTTGTATCTGTCGCTGTCAGGAAATGCCTCACCAAAGCTAACTGGTCCTACATCTCACTCACTTGTCAACATCACAGAGTTGGAAGAGCCTCCCAGGGCCCATCGAGATCCCTCTCTTCATTCTCAGGAGTGGTCTGAGGGATGAAGCCACGGGACTAAGGTCCTGACGCAGTCCGCAGTGTTTCTTTATCCTCACTCCTGACTTCTGTTGGTTGACAACTGTTAGGAAAGAATTTATCAGATACAGCAACCCTTTCAAATGTGTTTGTCAGGCAGGAGAATGCCATAACCTCATTCAAATGCTCCCGTGTCCCCAAGTGTGAGGACTGTGGGGACTTGGGGTATTGGACTGGTCGAGAAGAGACCCTGGGACAGGCCCTTGACACGCTCAGCCTCCAGGTCCTGCCACCTGGCTGGCTACTTGCTTCAGCTGCAGGAAAAGCTGACTCTCCTTCCTGGGCTCCTTTATGTCAGCTCTCCCGCCATCCAGGGACAAGAGAGTCAACCTTGACCTCATTCTGGGCATCCCATCCCTGTTTCCCAACCCTCCTCTGCTCCTGCAAGTTTCAGTGGGGCCGAACAATGGCTCCAGTCTTTGGGTAGGTGAGCTCATCGCTAGTTGCAGGTGTTTCTTTTGCACAACGGTCAGACCAAATGAAGGACAGGTGTGGCCCCAGCAGTCACCCTTTAACAGTTTACGATGTCCTGAGAGAAAGCTGACGGGAGCCCCCACTGCAACAGCCTCCTTGAACTTCCCCAGCACCCAAAGTCCTACTAATGCTATCAAGATAGCTTCTCATTGTTAACCTATACCAGGTTTACAAGCATTCAAAAAGCTCAGCATATATTTATAAAACTCAAACTGTCATTAAGAAATTGAATTTAGGGTCTCCCTGGAGGCCCAGGAGTTAAATCTCAGGGCACTGCAGCAGCCCCCTGCAAAGGCCTGAGGTCAATCCCTGGCCAGAGAACTGACCCACACGGCGCAGCAGACCTCCCCTGCCGCGGCCGCTGCTCCCCTCAGCAGTGCACTTCAGTCAGTCTGCCTGTTCTGCTCCCCCCTCTGTCTTGGTGAATCAGCTCACTGTCTCCCCTCCCCCTGCACTTCTGGCCTGCACCCCAATCCTTCTGTGCAAAAATAAATAAAATCTTAAAAAAAAAAACTGAATTTAATAAGTAAAAGTCAACTGACCATCAACTGAAAGGTACACCCATTAGCATTAAAAATAAATTTGACCCCAGTTAAATTTAAATTTCAGATAAACAACTAATAAATATGTGTTGTGCAATATTTGGGAGGAACTCATTCTAAAAAGCGTTGTTGCGTGTATGTACCTGAAATTCAAATTTAACCGGGGGTCCTGCATTGTGTCTGACAGCTAGTTCCTGTGGACGTCGTGGTCAGGATATCCTTTGGAACACACCTTGACTCTTGACCACTGGGATGGCGTCTGGGACTCTTCCAGTCTTGACATTAGCAGCTCTGTGTGTCGCTATTCACAGCGCTGGAGCAGAGGCTCCGGGGAGTTCCACAGGAAGAGGCTCGCGCATGATCTCTGCTGCTGGGAAGCCCCTGAGCAGGAGGAATGCAGCAGCTCATGGGAAACACAAATGTCCCTGAAGGAAGTCAGCACATTTCTACAGACAGCCTAATTACAATGAGTTTTCATAAAAACTTCTCAGTTGATTCCTCCACATTCCTGACTAGGGTGAGGTCGATGTTATCTGCTGAACGTGAGAGAACACTCAGGTAACCCTGACCTAGTAAGTGCCTGCTGAGCAGAGACTGAGGGTCATCTCTGGTTGTGAGGCCCCTAAGACCGATGGCACCTTCCTCTTTTGTTAGAACATACTGTTTTATTATTACAGTCAATTTTTCCAGAAACAACTTGCATTACCCTTTTTCCTATTTGTAAAAGTAATATTTGATGACTGCAGCAAAGTTGGAAACATAGATAACAAAGACAGAAAGAGGAAACCAGCAAAGGAAGCAATTCCACAGTTGTGCGATAACACAGTGGACATGTGGGTGTAGGAACTTCCATTCTGTATCTTTTTAATACATAGAACTATATTCTATCTCAGCTGGAAAAGTTGTAACAATGTACCATAGACTGGAGGGCTTAAACATCCAACATTTATTTCTCACAGCTCAGGAAACTAGCAGTTCCAGATCCCGGACCCTGCAGATTCGGCTGCTGTCGAGGGCCCTCTTCCGGGAGGTAGCCCTCTGCCTTTTCCCTGTGTCCCCACATGGCAGAGAAAGAAAAGATTGCTGCCTCTTTTTCTTCCCACAAGGGCACTAATCCTACCTTGAGGGATCACCCTGGTGACCGCGTCTCAGCCCAATAACCTCCCGAAGCCCTCACTTCCTGATACAATCACACTAGGAGTTAGGCCTTCAAAAGATGGATTTTTGGGGGAAACACGTGCATCCATAACATACTCTTACTTTTAAACATAAAAGGCCAAGTCCTCTTATATACATACATGCAAACCAGTGATGGGAACATGGATGTGTGAAAAGCTATACATCGTAGATACTCATGTCTATGACATGCATGTCCATGCAAACATACTGTATGCAAGTCAAACTGAAGTGAGTTTGTAATTAGATGATTCACTTCGGGCATTGTTAGAACTTAACATCAAGCAAAGTATTAAATAAACTTCTGATAAAGAACAGGGCATGGGCAGTAATAGACACAGGCAATGTTCTCTACCATAAAGGGTGATACTGCCATACTGAGGTCCTCATCAAGAATAAGAGTTCAGGGGGCCTCCCTGGTGGCGCAACAGGTTAAGTCTCAGCACTATGACGCTCCACAGCCACTGCAGCGCGAGTTCAATCCCCAGCCAGGGAGCTTCCCACATGGCATAGCAGACCTCTCTTGTCTTGCCTGCTGCTCCCCTCAGCAGTGTACTTCAGTTGATCCGCTGTTCTGTGCCCCACTCTGTCTCTGGTGAATCCTCTCACCCCCTACACTTCTGGCCTACATCCTAGTTCTTATATGCATAAATAAATAAATCTTTAAAAAAAAAGAATAAGTTCAGTGGTGAGGAGGGTCCTTCCCACTGAATCAGTGACTTATTATGACTACTACCGCATGCCAATCGTCCTCTCCAAGGGACATAGCATTCATGAAACAAGCCAGAGTTGATGTTACTGTAACTTCAACAGCACTTAGGACTCAGTTGTGATGTATCTGTAACGATATATTTATAAACAGCCAGTGCTTCTATAGAACCTCGGGTCAACTTAATTGTTTGAGGGTTTAGAGGCCAATTCCTCATTTGGAGAGGCCAACAATACAAAAGTGGGGGCCTCTTTATCTTATATAAAAAAATGGTTTATTTTTGCAGACAGTCACCAGAAATGGCCTTTAAGATGACACAGTCTGATGACGGCCAGACTCAGAGACCTCTGTCAAGAGAAGCTGTGCTGGACTCTTCAGGCAAAGAGTGACCGGAAATCAACACTTTGGACACTGGCCTTGCTGCAGGCTCAGTCCCATCAAACAGTGGTTAGCCGTATTTTGCATGACGTGCTAGGTCTCAGAGGAACTTTCTTCTTTCACAACATGAAGCTGAAAACACTTAGAACACTATATGCATAGTGTTCTCTGTCTTAAGAATAAATCTTTTATAAAGAGATCATAGTTACATTTCTTATATTTCCTGCTGGGCAAACCAGTCTTAAATGCATATTAAATAGAATGAGAACCTACAAAAGAAGTGCCTGTCACAACAAATTAACATTTTACATCGTTGCTCAATTTTAACCTTGCTTGGAAAAGAAAGAGTTGGAACACTTCATGTCTACCAAATAGGAAAACCAGACCAAGACCAAACAAAACCCCAGCTGACCAGTTGTTTCATACAAGTTCTTGTTCTATTCAATCTATTTGCAAGAAATATTTGCCTGGGATGTCACTTCTGGGGCAGAGGGAGTGTCAAGTTCCTAAGCAGAAAAAAGTAAGAGCAAGCTCTGTGTAAATTCCTAAACCGTGGAAGGAAAATTACACATCATCACTTCAACAAGAATTGCTTTGTGCCGTAATTTTGACCAGTGGTAATAACCATTGCTAATGAGCATTGATAAATGGCATTGGATGTTGAAATGAATCTGAGGCAGAATTTGAAACTGGAATTCATTAAATCTAGGTGACTGCGAAGCGCACCAGTAGGTTAATTCCTCTGTTCCGGGATGGCCTGAGTTAGTCTAGACCCGTGACTGCCACCTAGTGACGAACATGAACTTTACTTAGCGTGTGGAGGAAAGGGGCAGCCCACGTGCTGAACACAGCAGCACACCCGTTACTTAATTGAGAATTTAGAGTAAGTATTTCTACTCTTAGGACTATTACGATTCGGAAACAATGGTTCTGATAATAGCAGCTGTTTGTGGTAAAATACAGGGAAAAAAATCTCATTTTTTCCATGTTTTCAATTAAAATGGTATATCTGTATGCCCTGGGTGGGGGAGAACAAATAAGCCAAACACAGTGAGATGATGCCAAAACTAAGCTAAGCACAGAAAATGACAAGGCAGTGGGGGAGGGGGGTGGTCTATAGCAAATCTAGTTCAGTCTGTCTTGAAGCGTCTGTCTGCCCGGTTGGTCCATCACACCCAGGTCTGCTCTGAACTCTTGTCTGCTCTGTGCTGACAAGCGTCCTAGCCTCAGCGTCCTAGAGGCTCGGACGCCGCCTTGTTTCCCTTGCTGGTGGACTTCTGGTTCAACCAACTTGAGGCGCGTCAGAACAATGGAGGGCAGAAGGAAGAGAGCAGGGAAGGGGGAAGGGATCTCATCCGCCCACTTCCAGTGTGAATGGTGGTTTTGGCAGTGCCATACCTTCTACAACCCCATTTCTACAAAAATGGGGGCCTCACCTGTCACCAGTCCCCACGAGTTTCAGCTTTCTCCTTGCTCTTTCATCTTAGCTGGCGGAGGGAACAGCGTCCTGCTCTTTCTGGGTACTTCAGTCGTTACCATTTTATTCTCTTCACCTGCCCACCTCTCCCGGCATTAAATGCTCTTTATCTCAACCGCTTGTTTGAACTATTCTGCTGGAATCCTGATACATTCCTATTGTCTCTTTTCCTTTTGACCTAGTGTAATTTCTCTCCCTGCATTTGAACACATTTGAAACGGAAGTGATCACATGAGCTTTGATAGGATAGTATGACTTGTCTCATTTACTTAACCTGGAATGTGAACTTGCATGTCCACTGTTCTAGAAGACCCCTACATGGTGACCTTCATTTTCAAAATAAAAATAAAAGAGAGGATGCGTAGTCTGAAAGAGAACTCTCCTGAATTACTGACTCCTATAAAAAAAAACTAACAAAATAATTTAATTATTTTACAACTAATGGTGCCCTGAAAAAAAAAAATCATCTTTTTAAAAAAAGTATGTGAAATTAGAAGAGACTCTGAAAATCTGGTGTGTATGTTGCAACAACACTAAACACCCAAAAATGTGGGGCAGGCATTAAGGGATGGGGGAGGGGTAAGACTGAAGACATTGAGGAAAAGTCTACCAGAACTATTAAGAGTCATACAGGACAAGGGCTGTGTCAGTGGGAAACCCAGACACAATTGTGGGGCCAGTGAGCAGTTACTGGGTGGTCTTTGGTTTTGTACAGGATGTGGCTCTCGGTCAGTCAGACCAGTAATCTGAAAAGAAAACTAGACACAGAAGAGAGCAAGGACAAATAGAAACCATGAGAATGATCTAGAACCCATGAACTCAATAGGAATCCACGAGGATAGTCTGTGTCTGCCAAGTTTTTTTATTTTATTTTATTTTATTTTTTTACATACAAGCTGGGGTACAGGCCAGAGGCGTTGGGCGGCGAGAGGGTTCAGCAGAGACAGAGTGGGGAGCAGAACAGGCAGATCAGAAGCACACTGCTGAGGGGAGCAGCGGGCGAGGCAGGAGAGGTCTGCCCCACCATGTGGGATTCTCCCCAGCTGGGCGTCGAACTCGCGTCGCCGCTGCCAACAGCTCCACAGCGCAGCGCTCAACTGCTGCGCCACCGGGGAGGCCCTGTGTCTGCCAAGTTTTATGAGAATTTTTCTAGTGACTCAGGCTAATCTGGAATCATACAAGAAAGGGAATTCTGGGAAACATAGTTCCAGCCTAGCCAATGATGCCGTACAAAGTCCTAATGGGCCACCCCATCTGCCACCCACATGTGAACTCATGGCGGACCCAATTATGGACAAAGTGTCCCCTGGAAGCATGCATGATGGGGCTCAAAGATGCCATCCACTTTATCCTTCGGACTTTCAAGATACTATGTTGTTAGCAAAGAACAGGAGAGGCACCTGGAGAAATCCACCATCCAGGGCAGTCATGTGGTACTCATGCAATGAGAGTGGTGTTTGGGGCCAGTGGCAAGGCTGATTTTGCCAGCTGTGAGCTCTGAGAAGCCCAGGAAGGGCCATGGCGATGCCTACCGTTGCTACCAGTAACTAACAGCCTTTGTCACTGGCTAAAGCGCCCCCGCCAGGCCCTGCCATTTCCTTCATTCTTCCACACTGTCACTTGCTTTCAGATGGGCCTGCCAACTAGCATGGGAACCAAAGCCTGTGTGGGAGACCCCTGGAAGAAGATGCCTGTCACTATGGCCATGCCTTGATTGCTGCGGTCACCCGAAAACAGCCCTAAGAACTAAAGCAAGGGTGTGGACCCAGGAAAGCATAAAAGCTGTGTCAGACCCTCTGGTGCCAGGAGTGCCTGATTTCTCTGGGTCAGGGTTTTCTAAAATAAAGGAAAGGAGACCCACCAATTGTCCCTCATTAAGTCAATGTGCCCAGAATTTGCCACATACTTGGCAAAGGCACTGGTTTTCCGGGGCGGCCAGTGCTGCCAGGCAATCAGTACATGTGAAAGCCCTTTGCCCCTCAGGAATGGCAAATACTCCCACAGTTCACGTCATGCTGATTGCCTCTGAGCTGAGACTATTCATGATATTTCTATCATAAAGAACATTTAAAAAGTACAAGGGTAATTCTGGGGCTATGATCAACTGGGGCTATGGTTTTGGGTACTTGCTAGTTGGTGAATACTATATATTTATCTCTTTTGGGTGATTTAGACTGTGGTTCCCAAACCAGTCTGAGTAGCATTTTAAAATTATACTTTACCAGACACAGCGGGAGAAGACTCTGAACTTGTAGTTTTGGGAGTCTAAAAATATGTTTCAAAAGCCCTCTAAGCATAATAGTTATGTACAGTTAGTTGCTATAAGAAACAACCCCCATATTTTAGCGGCATTATGCAATCGAAGTATGTTTCTTGCTCAAATAACAGCTTGGTGAATATGTTCTTTGTTAGTAGGTTCCATATGGTGATTCAGGGAACCAGTCTCCTGTCATCTGCGCCAAAAAAGAATACAAAGTAATCATGGTAAGGGTAACTACAGAGGAAATGGGTTTCCTTCCAGGCATGGGACAACAGAAGGGTAGAGGTGGAAATTTTTTTAGTGAAGAGAGCGCCCACCAGCAGGAACTCAGACACCTGAGAAAGCTGCTACTCAGCTGCTGCTGTGTGTCTAAGCTTGGAGGAGGGCTCCCACATGGCTGGGACTCAGACCTCTGAGGAGGGGGTACTAGCCAGCTGGTGCGGTGTCCTCAAGGGACCAAGATGAAACTAAAACTGCCAGCCCCTGCAGTGACTGGAATGAACTGTCTGCAGAATGAAGATCCAGGCTGGTGATCCCAGCAGGAACTGGCGACAAATGGGAAAGCCAGTGGAAGCAAAAGGAAGGAGCAAATTTCTTCTGTCCAGACTTCTGGTTTTCCTCTAGAGCACCTCTGGGCACAAACTAAAAGGGAGCCAGTAGGCAGAGCAGAAGCTGCAGACCCAACCTCAGCAGCGTAGCAGAGAGCAGCAGAGAAGGTTCAAGGCTGAGAAGCAAGAACTTGATAACTGGTGCTTGCAAGTGTCCTGGCTTTAGGGACAGCACCACCATGGGCAGCCATTATCACCCCGAACTGGATTCCTCCCATTTGCCCCTTCATATCACTCTCCACCCTCCCCCACATGCCTCTGGTCCAGGCTGCTGGCCTGTGTGACACACAGTCACAACGGGTTGCTGACTTTCCAGCTTGTGGTTGTGACACCAATTAGAAATGGGAGGAAAAGAGAGGGAGAGCGAGGCCCTTACTCATCGAACTCCCTGGCTGTTTGCTGTCTCTTTGCCCTAAGGGAGCTGTGGAGAAATGCAGCCTTCTTGGTGTCCCAAAAGAGGCAGCAGCAGAACAAATAACCCAATTTCATTCTTCCCTTTCTTCCTCATTTCCTGACTTCCTCTGACAGCTTCCCATTGGTCCAACCCAACAGCGGTTGCTGTCAATGCGGTTAGTAGGACTGCCTCCTGGTCACAGAGCAGCCTGAAGAAGTCTGAGAAGTGAATCCAGGTAGCAGTGCACCTGGGATAGTTGACACGCCTCCCCCACATGACACATTTCTTTTCAAAAATCATCAGATATAATTATTTTATTCTTTTAAAAAAAAGATTTATTTATTTATGCATATAAGAACTGGGGTGTAGGCCAGAGGTGTGGGGAGGCGGTGAGAGGACTCACCAGAGACAGTGGGGAGCAGAACAAGTGAATCTACTGAAATACACTGCTGAGGGGAGCAGCGGGTGAGACAGGAGAGGTCTGTTGCACCATGTGGGAAGCTCCCTGGTCAGGGATTGAACTCATGCTGCAGTGGCTGCCTTTAGCTTCATAGTGCTGAGACTTAACCCCTTGCGTTGCCAGGGAGGCCCTAGATATAATTATTTTATTCTTGATTCATTCTTTAGTTTTAAAACAACTGACAGTTTAGAAAGATGACTATTTCAGCATAAAGATATTTAAATTTAGTAAAATATTACCAGTGATTTTGATTTTTGCCCGCTAAATTAGAGCTTTCAATCTGAAACACAAATTAAAAATGTCAAGTAGTCAGATGCAATGAGAAGCTGACTCAAGTTGTTTCTTTTTCTTCACGAACATTGCTCTATCGTGCTCATCTATTTTGATGATTTAAATGCATCTGCCATTCTCCAGGGTATTGGAGAAATGAGCTATGTTCTAAGAAAGTCTCAATTCAAAACTGTGAAAAATTTACCCTTGAAATGACTATGGGTAGCTGAGTCTTCATGCATGGGGTCTGACAGCTAATAGAAGTTTCCCTGAATTAACTTCAGTGTAGAAAACTGTTTCTTGAAAGATAAGTTATGAAAACATGCTACTTTGAACTTTCATTACATAATTAAAACTTAACATTAATAATATTATATTGTATATTTGAAAGTTGAGAGGTAGATCTTAAAAGTTCTCATCACAAGAAAAATTACTGTAGCTACGTGTGGTGATGGATGGTAACTAAACTAACTGCCATCATTTCTCTCCATACACAAATCAAATCATTATGTCCCTCTGGCTTCCCAGTTTGCAGACTTGGCCCTTGCCTGCTCTCAAAGTACTGCCAGGTCTCCGCCCCCTTGTCCCGGTCTCCGGAAATGGCCAGGAGCCTCTATGAGGGACCAGGGCACCTGCCCTGCCCATTCCGAAGGCTGCAGTGTTGATGGGGTGTCTGGCTCGCTGGCCCAACCACCTGCTGACAGCCGCTTCCCCAGGTAGCCTGAGTGCTAGCTCAGGGCTGCTCTCCCTGTCTTTGAAGAGGATTTTCCAAACCCAGCTACAGTGGCTTTGCGGGCCAGCTACACTGTGTTCCCTTTCAGAGGCGCCCAACGCTCTTAAATCACATGAAAAGTACATCCACATTGAGCTGTGGGGACTAATTCTTTTCCAAAGCTGGGTCTGAGAGGAGCCACTAGAAACCAGTAAAAAGGGCTTCATTGGTTCTGGCTGGTTTCCAAGGCCTGATGTCGGCAGCCTCCTGACACTTGGCCATTTCCTGTGGCCTCCGGGCTCCCAGCAAACAGGTAAAAGTGCTGTCTCCAGGTCGTCTGAGTACCACTTGGGTTTCTGTTTGGTGAACAGCCACAGGGTTTGCTCCTTCCTGCTCCAGCCCAGCTGGACATCTCCCTATTAACAATTTGTTTGCAAGCTCCTGGTGTCTATGAACTTGCCTGGAATTTCCTAGCAGGGAAACAACCAACGTGTCCAGAAGGAATGTTATTCATCTCCCTTCAGACACTTCTCGCTCCTGCTCTCTATCTGTGCCTCTGTCACCCTCACATGACATACCCTGAAAACATGCCCATCCTCCCAATGAAAACCTCCCATGCCTGGTGCAGTGGCACGTCTGTAATCCCAGTTACTTGGGAGGCTGAGACAGGAGGATCACTTAAAAGGATTTCTGGAGCTTCCCTGGTAGCACAAGGGGTTAAGACTCAGCCACAAGTTCGATCCCTGGCCAGGGAGCTTCCCACATGGTGCAGCAGATCTTTCTTGCCTTGCCCGCTGCTCCCCTCAGCAGTGTACTTCAGTACTTCACTACCTGCTCTTCTCCCCACTCTGTCTCTGGTGAATCCTCTCACTGCCCCCACCCCCACCTCTGGCCTACACCCCAGCTCTTGTATGCATAAATAATCTTTAAAAAAAGAAAAAAGGAAATCTCCCAGAGGTCCTGACGACAGTAAAAACTGTTCATTCCCCCAAAGGGTGAAGTATCACCTCAGAGTACCTCTTAAGTGGGGACACTGCCTTCCACAAGGCTTCTTAAGGATAGTCTGAGAAAAAAGTCTACATCAGCATTTTAAAAAGACTATTTGAGTAAAATGAGCATATTAAGGAGAATTCGTAGCCCCTCTGCCGTCTGGTGTGAGAACCAAACCATAAACTGAGTAAGAGGGAGAAGAGTGACAATGGGCAAAGATCTCGCCGCCCCACGCCTCTGGCCTGTACCCCAGCTTGTCCGTATAAATAAATAAATCTTTAAAAAAAAAAAAAAAGATTTGCGTTGGGCACAAACAACCTCCGAGGGGGCCTCTTCCGGTCATTCTGAGCTGCAGTCCCTCCGAGCTGTTCCCTGAGGCTGTCTCAGGGCCAGCACCAGCTGCCCCATCCGCCCCCATTCAGCCTCCTGGTCACCTCTCCACCCTTGGAGGCAGCATCCACTTTGCACAGCAGGCCTGGGGGCTTGACTTGCCTTCTCGATGGGTCTTGGCTAAGTAGCATTTAAGTTATCAACATCTCCTTACTTTTTCTCAGGGCTAATGGGATGAAACAACATGTTAATAGCTTTTTGACTTGGCAGGGAACTCAGAAACATCCAGTTCCTAGTATCTAGTCTTTCTTTAGCCACAGCAAACTCCCCACCAGTCAAATCTTACTGAGAAATGCACGGAGCTGCCCTTGAAGACCCTGAGACTTGTCTCCTCAGCCTCATCAGGTCATCCCTGAGGCGCATACTCCAAAGGCCTGGGGTCCACTTGAAAGTGACTCACTAGCTGCGGCATGCTTCAGAGAACCTGGCTAACTCGTCCAAAGAAACAGTTATCGGTGGCCGGGGGGCAAGTCTCAGGTCTCTCCGAGCCAGGCGCTACACCATTAGCCGCACCACACGTCCTTTCCGAGTTTGCTGAAGACAGAGCCCTGTGGCGAAACGGTCCAGTCTTATCCCATCTCTTTTCTCATGCATTTTTGTAATTTCTATTAGTTGGTGGATTAGTTTTGAGCACCGTTATAACAAAGTACCACAAGACGGAAGGGGGCTCATCAGCAGACATTTATTTTCTCACTGTCTTAAGAGGCTAGAACCCAAGATGGAAATGTCTGCAGGGCGGGTCCCTCTGAGGCCCCCTCCATGGCTCCCTCTGCCTGTGTCCTCCATGATCTTCTCTCTAAATCTGTGTTCAAAGTTCTTGTTCTTAACTGGTATATTGGTTAAAAATATAAACTAACGGTCCTGTGCTTAAATGTCACTGTGGTGTGTGCTGGTGTCCATAAAACATAACTTACTGTAAGAAACTCTTCAACAAACACAGAGTAAAAAGGTGAACAGAAATGACTGACTAGACAGTGCCAGGCAGGCCTCATTGCCTTACTGCTTGCCAGAGGAGGGCGTCTGACGTGAAACGTGATTGACAAAGACACCAGCATTCACAGGGACCACGTGTCCTGGCATCTGGGCGCACTGTGACCAAGGCACATCCTTCAGACTTCCCAGTAGTTTCATTTTAGGGACAAAGAATGTCAGTTACTAGAGTCGAACTTGTTCTTAATAGGTAGAGATTTTAGGTCCATTCAATCAGTCTCTTGCATCCTTCTGGGCATATAGACACCTTAACCAGTTCCCATACGTGATGACCAAGCTTCACATGTGTCCAATTTCTTGACTATGAAAGGAGTGACTGCAGCTGGGCAGCACAGATGAGGGCATTCCCTATGGGGAGATCACATCCTCACACGTCTTTCATCTCATCTCCTGGGGTCTGGCTTTGGCTCTAGGTCCTCAGTCTAGAACATCCTGGCTCTGTCTCACCAGCTTTCAGGGGTCAATTTCAGCTCCAAATTTCTTATAAGGACACCCTTCATTTAGGTGGGATTAGTGCCTACCTAAATGATCTCAACTGAACTTGGTTACCTCTTTAAAGACCCTACCTGCAAATGCAGTTACATTCAGAGACACTGGGAATTAGGACTTCAGCTTGTGAGTATTTGGGGGCAGATGGTGGTACACAGTTCAGCCTCTAACATTTGGCTAAGCTTCACCATTTAATGGTTCATTTAAAGAGAGCATATGGAAATTATATTCCCTGAATTCTTGTACATGTGAAAATATTTTTCTGTAGCCTGATTTTAAGGTCACTTTTTTTTCTTCCTGCAACTTGGAAGGCATTGCTGTATTGACTATAGTCTTGTAAGTTGTTATGGAGAAAGTTGAGGCAAATCAAATTTCTTCTTCCAGTTCCAGCTGCCAGAAACATGGGGAGGCCCTGGGACCAGCCGCTGTCTAGCAGCAGGAAGACTTCTGCCCCCGAGGACCCAGGCAGGACTTCCTGCAGAGTCCTGGATTAACCCCAGGGCCAACTGCAGACCTTCAGTATCTGTAACAAGTAAAATCGCTGATCTTTTAAGCCACTATGTTGGGGAGTTACTTGTTACACAGCAATTGACATCTGACCCGAAAGCCAGTAGGATTCCCCTTGGGTCACAGCGCAGTTCCCTAAGACTCCAGGTTGTCTGAGTTGGTGAGTAGTTTGGTGGGTTTCCCAGCCAGGCCAAAGACTTCAGAGCTGCCGAGCTGCTCAGCACACAAGCTCCAGACTTGTTCCACGTGGACTCACCCGCAGATGACTTCCTGTAAAATGGGGGGTCTGAGCCAATCCTCTCTCAGCATCGCATTCTCAACATCTTCTCCTCCACTTCTGGGGGGAGTGGGGG
>PVIJ01019950.1:0-22152 GCA_004024925.1 Scalopus aquaticus | reverse complement strand
GGAGCTCCTCGGGGTGCCGCGTCCAGCAGGAGGCCAGGGCGTGTCCCCAGGACACGCGGGTGTCTGGGGCTGAGCCCCTGTGTGTATGGGGGGCCGCCTGCACCAGGCAGCTGCGGGCGTTCCCCCAAGGGCTCCGGCAGGGAGGAAGCGGCGGCGCGGTGGGGGCTGTGGGGAGGGGCCTCGGGGACAGGCCGCCTCCGCTGCATCCTGCACCCTCCTCTGCACACATCTCGCCTCCGGGCCGGGCGGGGGGACGTTCACAGCCCCCCAACGCCGCCGGAACAAAGCGGGCAATGTGTTTCATCTCGGCCGCGGATCCAGCTGAGCCTGCAGCAGTGGGTGGCTTTCAAACCTAACATTTGATCAAAATGAAAAAGTGGTCCTTCCTTTCACCCCGTGACAAGCTTCCCGTATAAATCACGGGCTTGGCCGCGAGGGCCCCTCTGCACACAATCGCCCGGGCAGCCCGGCCACCTCCTTCCCCATCTGGACAAAGGGGGCTGGGGCGCTCCGGGCCGGAGTTCTGAAAGGCCCTGGTAGACCGAGGGGAGCACGGCGTGGGGGCAGGGAGGGGCCGGAGATGCGCCTCTGCTGGGGCTGAGGCTGCTCAGTCCCGCGGGCGGGCGCAGCGCAGGGCCCAGGCAGGCCGCAGCAAGCAGGGGCTTGGCCCCCGGAACAGGGGCGGGAGGTGGCGCGCACCTGGGGGCAGCCGTGCTGGGGGCAGCCGGGGCCACACGGGCAGAGACGCGACGTCGCAGGGCAGAGGGGACGGGCACCGCGTGAGGGGAGGTCCCGAGGCAGAGCCGCACGCACCAGCCGGAGCCCCCACCCCCGGCCCGGCCCCTCCCTGAGAGGTGAGGACCAGCAGCTCTGCAAGGTCAGGGACGACGCGTGGCCACCGTGTGCCCCGGGAGCGCTGGGAGAGACGGCCAAGCCCGGGTGACACCGTCAGCCCACGTGGTGCCATATGTGCGCGCGCGAGACGCGTGTGCACTGCCGTGTGTGCGTGGCGAAGATACGGGGTCTGCTCTCTCACCAGCCCGCGGGGGCGCCAGGCCGAGCGGTCACTCCTGTCGCCCTCTGTCCCTTGGCCCGCAGGCCCTCCTGCCCGCCTGTCCCCTGGACGCCCACTGTCTTCCCTGGCCCACTGCCTCCTGTCTCAGGGGCCCCCTGAGGCCCCCCCGTGAGCGGGACGGACACTTTGCTGAGCAGCTGCCCTCGAGGCCCACCCCGTGGGCGCAAAGGGCAGGAGCTCCTTGGTCACCTCGGGGCCGCGTGGACGCCACACCCCTCACCACTCTCGGTCTAGGGCACTGGACCTCCGAGCCTGGCCAGGAAGAGTGGGGCCGAGAGGAACCGGGGGCGTGGCCAAGACGAGCTGGGGCGTGGCCAAGACGAGCTGGGGGCGTGGCCAACCTTCAGAGCTGTCCCAGTGGCGCCTGAGGACCCTGCGGTCCGCCCGCCCCGCACCTGCCCCCAGCTGACCTCCCGGGGGAGCCAGCAGCTCGAGGTCAACAGCCCAGCAGGCAGGAGCCTCGGCGGGTGGGGCTTTCTCTGGAGAAGCCAGAGCTATGAAAATAAGGACATGTGATCTGCCTTTTAAGCAAATAAGGTTGTAATTAAAACCATGTGCTTCCAGAAACATGGCGGCTGAGTGCAGAAGGGCGACTGGCTTCCCCCTCCAGAGCCGAGTGACCGGCCCTGGACAGGCTTTTCCTTGCGTGACTTCCGCGGCTACGCAGAGGACGCGGTGCGTGCGCCCTGCCAGCCTCGCAGGGGCCCCTGATGCCCAGTCGCTCCGGCTCCTCTGCCTGGCGTGTCCGCGGGCGGTGCCTAGCAGACGGTGCCCCGCCGGCGGCCACCTCCACACGCGCCTCAGCCCCGGGCAAGATCGCGGATGCACCTTGCAAAGTGCCACGCTGCAGCGTGGCCTTGGGGGACATTCCCAACACCCCCACTTAGGGAACATCGAAAGGCCCCGGGCAGGTGTACCCTGGGACCGCGCACTGGCCTGGGCAGGACCCGCCGCGGAGGGGCGGCTCCCGTGCGGGGCTCCGCGGGGCCGCTCCGGGCAGACCGCAAGGCGGGTGCTGAGGCGCCCCCGCGCCCCTCTAGCTCCTACGCCACGGCCGTGGGTTTTGTCTTCTGCTCTAGCAAAGGCACCGACTGGCTCTGAGCTGAGCTCACGGCCGCTGCCCAGGGCCTGGCCCCCCTCCCGAGCGCGGGCGCGAGTGGGTAGGGGCGCAGCACCCCGCCCAGAGGAACAGGTGTCCAAGCAGATGCCACGGCACCGCAGAGAGCCGGGGCGCAGAGCCCTCCCGGACCTGCGCGTGGGTCAGGCCCGCGGCCGCCTCTGCCCGCCTGGTATGTGAGTTCCGCACCCTCTCGGCCTGCCGAACCCCGGACATCTGGGGGTTTCGGCCTCTCTGATTCACAAGTGTCTCCCGATGGGCGAAAAGCCGCCTCTTTCCTACAGGAAACCGCGTGGAGCAAGAGGCTTACGGCGGCTGCGGCGCCGCACATCAAAGGCCCTTCCGAGCAGAGGCCGCAGCGCGGGCGGGTGGATGGAAGCACAGGCCCGTCTGCTCGCCCGGCGGGGGCAGGAAACAGCGTCAGAGAGAGGAGGCTGGGGCAGGGCAGTCCGGATCTTGGCGAGTCTCCGCCTTTGGGCCATTCGGGACCGGCCCTCAGCGCTCCACGCCCGGGGCTGTCTTCCCGAAGGCAGAGGTTTCCAGAGTTTCGAGACCACCTTAGAGATGCCGGCTGGGGGCGCTGCTCAAAAGGGCGCAAGGCTGAGGCCCAGGAGGGGCAGGGCAGCCCAGGCCCCCTACGCTGAGGAGACCCTGCCGTCCGGGGCACCTCCCTGTCTGCCCTGCTGAGCGCCGCCAAGCCCAGTGGCATCCACGGTCTCAGCCTCGGGTGACACTTGCCCTAAGATGGGGTCCCAGGGAAGAGCTGGGGCCACAGAGGCAAGTAGCACTGTCTGGGGAGGAGGGAGAGAGTCGGGGGGCTGCTGTGCTCCCCACCCTGGTGTACCTGGGCTTCCGAGGGCAGGGGCGTCTGAGGTCGGCCCCACGAGCAGAGTGCCCGCTGGGCCCGCCCTGGCTCCGCCTAGCAGACAAGGGGCGGGGGCCGGGGCAGGCAGAGGGTGGACAGGGTGCCCGGACCCCAGTGTGGCGGGATGGATCCAGCAGCCTTCCAGTCGCCAGGGTCTCCGTGCTGGCGAGGCGGGGCGGGGTCAGCCCCGAGTTGAATCAGTGAGGACACCGGACAGCAGACGCGCACCCGGAAGAAGGCCCTGGAGGGGCTGCCCCTTCCGCCGCAGCCAGCCCCTTCCGCGGCCTGCTGGTTCAGGTGGAGACCTGTGCCCGCCGGGGTTCAGTTCTCCGGCTCGCCAGCCTGGGCCGGGCAGGGCTGCGGTGGACGCTTGAGGCGCTGCGGGGTCCTGCTGGGTGCCAGCCCCGGGCGCGGGTCCTTCTGCTGCCCCCTCCCTCGTCTCCCTGGCTTTGGGGCGTGTGCATGTGTGTGCATGTGTGTGCATGTGTGTGCATGTGTGTGCATGCAGGTGCGCACATCCATCTGAGGTGCTGCGCTGCGTGTCACTCCACCTTCTGCTCTCCCCCGGGGCACTGGGTCCCCCAGGCAGGCGGCAGGGGGCAGAGGTGTGAGCCGAGGCGAACACAGCACCGGCGCCCCCAGCCCTGTGGGAGCCACGGCCAGATGGGGCCCGATGCCTCAGACGTCACCCCCCTTGCAATGTACCAGCGATGATTAAAAATGAAAACATCCTCCTTCCCCCACCCTCGGGGTCTCGGTTGATGGTCTGCCGCCTGCTACCAGCGTCGGTCTCATTAGCGGCCGCGGACCGCTTTGATCCTGCTGAGGACTAATTAGCTGCGAGCGCCACGGCCCCGCCGATCGGCCTCCTGCCGGACGGGTCTGTGACGAGCCACGGCGACAAGATCACGGGCGGGAGGCCGAGGGACTCCAGGCGCTGGGGTCTGTCCAGTCGCCCCGAGTGGCAGCGGCCGCCTCTCGCGGGCCCTGCGCAGCCGCAGCTCTCGGGCGGAGAACGGCGGACGCTACTGTTTCTGCAGCCGCGCGAGTGCGGAGTCAGCCACCGCCCAGGGCGCAGGCCCTGCCGAGAACCCTGGGGGTGACCGGTGGCTGCATGAGCTGGACGCTGCCCGTGCCACTGCTGGCAAGTCTCGAGGATGGCATGGCTGGGGCCCAGGACTGCCAGGACCACGGGCTCCTCACCTCCGCCTGAGCCAGAGCGCAGAGGCCGAGCTTCGCGGAGCAGGTGCCCAGTGCAGGCCAGGGAGGCGCTGGTCACGGGGTGGAGCCGTGTCCGTGTCCCTGTAGGCCCTCCGATTTCTGCATGGGCCTGGCCCTGGGTGTAAGACGCCCCCGCCCCGGGACCTCGAGGTGGGCAGAGACTCGCTCATTTCCTCCCAGCTGGACAGCAGGGGAAGGTCCCAGTCGGAGCTGTTTTTGTAGGTGTGGGGCCAGCCGGAGCTGCGTTCAGCCATGGTGCGTCGCCCCAGAAAGAGCCCCGCGTCCTCGGCTGACCTGCATCCTTGCTCCACCTGGGCCGGGCAGCAGCTGGCCGGCGGCATCCCCAGTGGACACACCGACTCCTCTCAGTCTCCCGTGCGTGACTGTTCCAGCCCCTGGGGACACACACCTCAACTGGCTTCCTCCTCGGGGCGGAAGTGCAGCTGACAGGCCTCCTGGAGCACACCTGGGCAGCGCCTCCAGGGCAGAGGAAGAACCTACCTTCTCACCCCCAGGGACTTGCAAGGTGTGCAGGGAGTCTGCTTTAGAGGGGGCCCTTCCTGGGGCCTCAGATTACAGCCTGATAAGCGCCCCTGTTATGTAAGACTTCCCTCTCTCAGTCTGGGTCCACAAAACCTTTGCTGCTGTGGCATCCCTGGTTTTTCTCCTGTGGACATAAAGAATCATGTCTCATCATGTTTCCCTTTTCCCTTGGGCTGTTGGGAAACTCTTAATAAACCGTTATTAAAAACAACAACAACATTGAATGGAATCACGCAGTCACTTCTGACCACAGTATAGAATACTCAGTGAAGTCTGAAAGTTGTCCAATCCTTTGAAAAAGTGACTTTTAAGAGTACAGAGTAACCTTCAGGAGCTCTTAAGAAGAAAGTGTCTCCTCAAATCCCTGAGTCTGCCTGCAGAAGCTCCTGAGCTTCCCCCGGTATCATTTGTCCCCCCAACTTCTGCTTGGCCGTCCCGGGGCTCCGTGGGCATCTCGGGGGCCGGCTTACTCTTCCCAGTAAGCATGATGTCCAGGCCCCATGAAAACTGCGACGAAGGCGCCCCCTCAACACCCATCACTGCAGTCTGGGCCCCTCCTTGTCACGGGCACGGAGCAGGTCCTCCTCCCCACAACGGTAAAGAGGAAAGTAAATGCTCTCCTCTCACTAATAGAAAACATCCCAGCACTGGGGCCGGAGCCCGGGGAGCAGGCTGCTGGCAGCAGACCCGCATCTCCACATCCCTGGGAGGGATCAAAGCAGGGTGAAAACAAAATCCATCTGGTGGAGAGAGGGGCCTTGGCTCAGGTTCCTGGGCTTAATCAGATGCAAAGGCTGCTCTACTCTGGCCTGCTTTTACAGCACCCCACAGGACAGAAGAAAGGCAGAGAGAACGGTGATCAAGTCCTGGGAGGGGGCGAATGACAGCTCTGAGCCCCGGGTCCTTCTCCTGCTCTAGTCAGTCTTGAGGGGCGTCGGAGGCTGGGATTCCACTCCTTGACTAGTTAAGTGCTCTGGAAAAGACGCAGCACAGAGGATGCCTTCCTGCCTTCCTTCTTCTTACCAAGCCTCAAAGAATTGTGGCTGGGTGAACTTTTAGCAAGAGAGATGGAGTTGACTGGGGCACTGAAGTGTGTGTGTGTGTGTGTGTGTGTGTGTGTGTGTGTGTGTGTGTGAGAGAGAGAGAGAGAGAGAGAGAGAATATGTAATATATAATACTGCAAGGACAACTCAACAGACCACGTTTTTATAAAACATGTATAGAAATTTCTTTCTTTCTCATGTAAAGTCCAAAGAAGTGAAATGAAGTTGTCTAGGGCTAGCCTGACAAACCCACAAATCTACATGCCATTCTCAGCTTGTGATTTCTACCTCATGGTCCAGGGTGGCTGCATGGTTCCAGCCATCATGTCTACCATCTAAACAGGAGCAAGAAGGAAAGAGAAGAAGCCTGCCCACAGTCCTTTCATAGACACTTCCCGGAAATTTTACATGCCATGTTGTATCGGCTATCTTTTTTCCTGGCACATGACACATTTTTGAGTCCAACAGTGATGTTAACATTGGAACTAAGATATTTTGGAGTCCTTCGGAGTAAAATAAACCACTGTAGGAGAGAAGTGGTAAGGAATGATAGAATTTCTCTTACACCAATACACTCCTAACTTCCTTCACTACCCCAAATTAATAGTCTTCCTGAGAACTCCCCTGCCACTCAGTAAAGAAGGCAAAAGGAATCAGAGTGCTCTTTAACCTCTGGGGAGACAAATGAGGGCAACATAGAAGCTAATCAGGGGTTTGGAAGCAGAGACCCAAAGGAAGAGGTTGGAGGGCCAAGATTGTGGTTGCAGGGTTCTCCAACACTGTGTTTTAACTTGTCTTCACAGAACCCCTTTCAGGGTTAAGACTGGTTGTGAGGGTGGTTCACACCCAAATTAGCAGATTTATGGATTAACTTCATACACAGAGTCCTTGCTTTGACCATGCCTGACCCTTGCATATTTTTTCTACTTTACCACATATCTTTCCTTATTGATTTCTAACAGCTCTTTACATATGAAAGGTCAAACACCCTTGTCATCTCCTTGAAACCAACAAAAACTGATGAATAGTGGATCTTTAAGCAAAAACTCAGAATAAAGGAACAGACTTTCCAAGTCAGTAAACAGAATTAGGCAGAAAACTTTTTTGACCTAGAGTGATGCTCTTCGACATGGTGAAGGTGAGCACTGCTTCCCCTGAGGCTCCCATTGCAAAGGCTTCTCTACCCCAGTTCTGAAAGCCTGCAGTGTGTTCCCAGCAGAGTGTCTCCATCAAGGACAAAGCAAAAAGGGAACAGCAGCAAAAGGTCATTTCAAGAAGCCACCAGCACCCTGAATGCAGGAACGTGGGCATGGGGGGTAAAGTTCCCTGCACACTCAGAAGAAAGCGCCACACATGCTCTTCTCTGCAGCTGGCAGCAGAGAGGCCTGTGTCCTTGACCATGAAGTGTCCAGTGACTGAGAGGCCCGGAATCCTCCAGAGAACACCTGTTTGCACAGATCTGCCGTGCAGCTCCTGAGCCACATGGGGAGGGTCTCCCACTGCCCAGCAGACCCAGGGTCCGGAGGAAGGCTGGCCAACGCACCGAGGTCCCTGGCCCCGGGGCGTGCCCTGGGAGTGTCTTCGTGATGCTGGTGTTCGGGAGTGGGTGGCGTTGGGGGCATGGGGTGACGACCCCTCCCGCCCTCCCCCCGTGCCTGGGAGCAAAAGCATTTTCGTGGGAAGGCAACAAACACAAGGCACTGAGCAGCCCCAAGGACAGGTCACCCGCACTCTGCTTGGCTCACGCCACTTTCCTCCTGGATGTGTGGGAGGAGGGACAGAACAGGCCGCCCCGAACCACAGCTCTGGGCCTGCAAAGCCACGTACCAGCACCCCCGCCGTCCGTCCTGGCCCCCCCAGATACACCAGCAGAGGCGAGACCAGACCCGACCTGCCCTGACATCGGGCCCTCCCAGGTGTCCTAAAGGGGGAGCCCTGGAACCCGATGCCCCAGCCTCGTGCGCGGGGGCCTGGGGGCCCGGCCAGTCTCCCCACGCAGACCGTGTGCCTGCAGGAGGTGGCCTCCAAGGCTTTGAAGGGGGACCCGGCCCCAAGACAGACACATGAAACCCGCACGGAGGAGAAGCGGCGAGGAGGAAGCTGGGCCTTTAGAGATGTGTCTTGCAGACACAAAGACGCAGGCGGCCAGGGCAGGCGGGCAGAGCTCGGAGCGTCCGACACTGCAGCCGCGTCCTCAGCCAGGAGCCTGCGTTGGCCACGAGGCCACGTCCTCCCCGGCGGAGGGGCTGGCTCGAGGCCTGGGCGGGGCGTGCGGATTCCTGCCCCCTCGACATCCCGTGAGGCACCCAGGCAAACCTGACGAGCCGCCTGACCGGGTGGACGCACCTTCTGTGCAGAAAAATAAGCACGTCCGTCTCCAGGAGGGAAGGGAGAGAGGACAGCGACGGGCTGGCGGAGAGCACCGTCCCGGGCCTCGGCCAGCAGGTGGGGGACGCTGGCGCCGTCCCGGCCACATCAGCCCAGCGACACTGGACAGCCACCTGCGCGAGGCAGCCGGGGTGGGCGGGGCAGCGCAAGCCAGAGACTCCTGCCCCGGGAGCCCCCTTGGGCGGGGGGGAAGGTCAGACAACAAGCCGGAGCGGGCTGGGCATTCATGGGGCCTGATGGTCAAGGGCAGCGGCGCACGGGGCAGCTGGGCTGCGTCCCTTACATGGACGGTTTCTTAGAGCGGTTTTAGGAGTGTGTGTACGCGCGCGCGCACACACACACACACACACACACACACGCTAAATTTCAGCAGCTGTCAGGGGAGTGAGTGTGTGCAGCGAATATCTTATTATTATTATTATTATTATTATTATTATTATTATTATTATTATTATTATTGTTACTGCTGGGTTATTATCAGCTCAAGCTGGTGCTGATACTTGGGGTCTCCCCTCTCTGCGCGGCACAGTCTAGTTTTTATCAAACGCGCCGGCCGGGTCCACCCTCCAGCGCCACCAGCGCTCACCCCCGCCCTCAGCTCGTCACCCCTCGTCCCAGGCCACAGCCCCTGACTGCTCCGCTGTCGCCGCAGTTTTGTCTCTTCCGGAAGGTAAGGTCACCGCGCTGGCCCGCAGCACGTTGCCCTGGGGACGGGCTCTTCCTCTCAGTCGGAGGCATCTGGGGTGTGGGCAGGGCCAGGAGTCCGTTTCGTGCTCGGGGTGAGACCCCACTGCGGCGGACCTCAGCCCATCCGCGCCCCCCTCGAGGACGCACCCGTCGCTTCCGAGCTTTGGCGACGATGAGAAGTTTCTAGAAACACCCACACGTGTGTTTTCATGCGGACGAGCATCTCAGCTGACTGGGGCGAGCGGCGAGGGTGGACAGCCGAGAAGGTGAGTCTGCGCTTGGTTTGGTCCGCGGCCGCCGAGCGTCTCCGGCGTGGCCGCCCGTCCACGTGCCCGGCGGGCACACCCGGTGCCGCCCTCAGCGCCGCCAGCAGTGGGCCCAGCCACTCCTGGGTGTGTGCAGGGGCGGGTTTCTAGAAGGTGACGCGGGACTCCATGGGCGTGAGGAGGAAGGGCGGCCATCCAGGCATGAGCTCTGCAGGTTGCCGAGTTTGTCTTTGAATGGAAGTCCGAGGGAAGGGGGGCGTCGGGTCTCTGGAGGGAGGGGTGACAGGACCGTCCCACTGGAAACGCACAACCACACCAGCGTGCCGCGGAGTGACAGGGCCACCGAGGCTGAGGAGTGGCCGCCGGGCCCTTCGGGAGCACGGGAGGGCAGGCCATCACCAGCCGGCCGGGCTCGACCCCCCCACCCGCGTCTCCAGCACAGGCTGCTGAGAATGCAGGGGGCCCTGCCCCCGTGGACGTGGGCCCTCGGCCGCAGCGGACCTCAGCGGCCAGGCCGCCCTGCCAGCGTCCTCTCCGAGCCGCTTTGGCTCACTCCCTCCTAGGAACTCTCGGCCCGGCAGGCCCCAGGGCAGCGCCCGGCCGAGAGCTGTGGGAGCCCCAAGGAGAGCCGGAGTTGCTTGTCTTTACCTGGCCACTGCCCACGGAGGCCAGTATCTGAGACGTCCTGCAACCAGAACGTCCTCCCAAAAAGGACGCCTGTTCTCCGAGGACGTGGTGGCTTGTGCGCGACGTGGCAGGACCGCCAGGGACCCGCCTCGGGCCCCGGAAGCTCACCCAGTGACGAGGGCGCAGACCCAGAAAACATCCGCTCTCGCTGCTGGGGCGCGGCGGTGGCAGGGACAGCCACGGCGCCAGGGACCGTGCTCCTCCTGACGGCGTCTGTGCAGCAGAGAGCGGCTCCACGGGCCGGCGGCCGCCGAGACCCGGAGCACGGAGCAGACCCAGGGTCTCCGCCGCTTGGCCAGCTTCCCCCAGGATCTCGGTGTCCCCCAGGAGCCTCCAGAAGACGAGACACCGCCTGTTTTTCATTCTTTCCTCCCAACCACTCTAAATACTCGAGCGCGTCGTTTTTTAGGGACTGCGTTTAGGAATGGGCTGTCCCCCGCCAGGACGCCCGGGCCCCTGGGGCGTGAGGGGTGTCCCCGTGTCCTCCAGGCGGCCCTGAGAAGGCGACTGGGCCTCGCCGCGCTGCCCACGGGCCCAGTGGTGTGGCTGCTCCTCGGGAGGACAAACACCCGGGTGTCCGCCCGGCCCGCGTCACCGGGAGCAGCGGCGGTGCTGACCCGGGAACTAGCCCCAAGCGAATCAGGGTCCTCGGGTCTGTCTGTCCAGCGCATGTCACGGCCTGGGGGACAAGGGCCGGGCGAGGGCGCAGGTGGCTGCCGGCCGTGGGAGGGCGTCTGGGAGGGTCCGGGACCCCACCCGCGGCAGGCGCTCCCTGCGTGGACCCGGCGCTGGGGCCCTCCTGCCGGCTCCCCACACCCAGGGGTGCTGCGGCCCCGAGGCGCCTCCTCCAGGCAGAGGCTCAAATCACGACAGGCTGGTGTCCAGCCCGGCTCTGGCCTTCAGGGCCGGAGGTGGGCGTGGGGGGTGAGGGCCCTGGACGTCCTGGGGTTGTTTCGGGGTCCTCCCCAGTCTGCTCTTCTGGGGCGTTTCCGCCCTGGGTCTGCCGCTCGGAGTCTACACGTCCGTGAGCCGGGATCGAACCACCCGCGGTCAGGCCCAAGGCCGCATTTGCAGGGCCCACAAGGAAGCCATTACGGGCAGGAAATCAGCCGAACGGGGGCGGAAAGGCCAAGGGGAGCGTCTGAAAGCGGGAAAGGCGGCGGGGAAGGCGGCACTGAAAGCACCCAAACAGCCAGGAAGCCGAGGCTGAGCTCGCCGCACAGGCAGCAAAAGAAGGCAGGACCCGCGGTGGTGCTGCCCGCTCCAGCTGGGGGCCCGCGGCAGGCCGGCCAGAGCCTGCGGCCCCTGCCCGAGCTCGGCTTCAGGCCTCCAGGATCCATGCCACGCCCAGGAGCCGGCGCGGGCGGGGATGGCCGCCTCGGCCCAGCCTCTGCTGTCCCAGCGGCCTGAGAGCCAGGAGGCCGAGCTGGGGACGCGGCCGCCACCTCGGGGACGACGCGCGTGAGGCCAGGCCTGAGCCTGCACAGCGACGACGCAGCCATCGTGTCCCCCGCGTGGAAGAGCCGGCACGAGCGTGTGAAGGAGCAGCGGCAGCGTGAGGGGCTGCGAGTGCCGCGAGGGCAGAGATAGAGATGGGGCCGAGGAAGCAGGCAGAGACCCGCCCCTCTCCGAAGGGCCCCCCGGAGGCCCGTGTGAGCACAGCCGGCTCCTCCGGCCCCTCCGGCTGGTCTCCGCCAGGCTGACCGCTCTCTGACTTCCACTTTGGACTCAAGATGCCTGGACCACCTTGGAGGAGGCCAGGCTGTAGATAAAATAGAAACTTTTGATTGACAAGTCACGGCGGGTCAGACCAGCCAGCAGTCAAGGGCCCAGAGGCGAGCCAGGCACACTGTCCTGTGCCACCTCCTCCCGGAAGGCGCTCTGGGCTGACGGAAATGGGGCTGGGACCTGCTGTCTCTGGACCACTGGCTGGGGAAGGCAGGCGACCGCAGAGACCGGGGCTCTTAAAGCTGTAGACACTCAGCACGGTCATGGGGAGCCTGGCACGCGAGGTGGCGCTTCCCCCGGAGTCTGCGCCCCACAGAGGAGAGGGCGAGAGAGCAGACATCACCCCACTTAGGGCAGGCACAGCCGGCCAGGCCCCTCCCGCCCCGTCGGGGTTTTTGTCCCCCAGCATTATATCAGCAGTACCCGGGGTAAATGGCTGCATATTTGAGAAAAATGATGCCTATTTGATATTTAAATTGTAGAGCAAAATAAAAGGGATGACTTATCAACCTTTCGAAAGAATGGTCCTGCTAGAAATAGTAACTCGGCTTTAAATATAGACTCACAGCTGGGACGTCCTCATGGTATAATTACCTAACGGTAGACACTGATAAAATGGGTCCCCAGCATCAGCACAAACCCCTCCCCTCGGACGACAGATTGTGCGGAGAAAATTGTATTTCTCGCAAAGCTCTGTAATGACCATGTATATAAATAAGTAAGCATCTATTTACATATGCACATATTTAAATGAAGTAATGCAGGCACGCATATATTTTTATAATTCAGCCTCTTCCTAGCTAATGAACAAACTCAAAAACAATTCTATTTTATCCAGGGCAATAGTAGCAGTAGTAATTAAACTAAGATCGCTTAAACATTTATTGCCCAATATTAGACGAATGTTTTCACAATGAAGTTGGTTCTATTTATTCAAGACACAAAATTATAATGGAAAATTACCCTGATCACTTAAACTCCAATACTACAGAGGCAAAATAATACTTTTCCCCCCAATGATGTAATTTAATGAGATGGGGTAAAACCTGGCGGATCATTCTGGATAGATCTGGGCCTTTCTGGGTTTCTAATCCAGTAATTTCTGAAGACACAGCTCAGTGAGGCGGGCGGGGGTGGGTCAGCCCTGGCTTCATCCTATGTCCATCCAGGGAGGGGCTACAAGCCTACAAACACTTGGTTTGGAACCCCAGCTTCTCCTGCCTGGTGACCAGCTGGGTGTCCTTTAGCAAAGAACTGACCTTCCCTGAGTCTCAACAGCACCCCCTGTAGGCTGGGGTAATACACATCCCCACCCAGCAGGGCTGCTGTGAGGGCTGAGTGCTTGGCCACTGAGTGAGCCAGACCAGCTTGTGCCTCCTTGCTAGATGCACCTCTCTTGGGAAGTGAAGATGCTTGTGTCCCCTCTTGGCCCTGGGCTGTGAGCTAACTAGACATAACAAACTATGCGTGACTGCCTCTAAGTTTAGAAAACACTGGCTATTCCTGATCTTCTTGAGCTCATTCGATACAGTGGGGTGCTAGGATAGAGTGGTGATTGCCAGTATTTCTTAGTAGTTTATCTCTATTTAAAAAATTCAGATGCCAATGTCTAAAATATGTATTTTTTAAAGATTTTATATATATATAATCTTATATATATAAATATATATATATAAAATCTTTATATATATATAAAATCTTTATATATATATATATATTACACAGAAGAAATGGGATGCAGACCAGAGATGCGGGTGTGAGAGGATTCACCAGAGACAGAGTAGGGAGCAGAACAGGCAGATCCACTGAAATCCACTGCTGAGGGGAGCAGCAGGTGAGACAGGAGAGGTCTGCTGTGCCCTGTGGGAAGCTCCCTGGCTGGGGATCGAACTCAGTGGTGATAGTGCTGAGACTTAGCCCCCAGACCGCCAGGGAGGCCTCTGTATCAAATATTTAAATAGGCATTGGATATTTATTGTATAAGCTCAAATTTATAAAATGATTGATTATAGAGTCAATCAATAAGAAAAATGAGGGCATAGTGAGTATACACTTAGCTAAAAAGCTTTGGAAAAAGTCAACAGGTCAAATACTACAGAAAAAGTCATACAATTGTTCTGTATCCAATATGGTCAGAGAGCATATTAATGGTTTATGAATCAGCAGCTTCCGAGGCCTGTATGATATTTAGCTGAGAATACAGAATAGGAGGAACTCAATTGCCAAATTGGACATGAAGCTAATACGAGGATCTGAATTTCTGAAAAAATTCTGGTTCAAATAAAAGTCATGTTCTAGAAACTCACCCAGAAACTCGAGTTAAACTCAAAATGGAAACCCCCAACTCTTTATAACAAATGTCAAGAGTGCTGAGGTGCAGCCAGCATGGCACCATGAGGAAAATGTATAGTCTTCGAGGTGTCTTAGGAAATCAAAAGAGACTGTGAACGAATCACGCCCAACTTTAAGAAATGAAAGGAAAGGTACAGTCTTGGAGATGGGTCTTAGAAGATAGAAGACTACAAAAGAAACTAAAAACAAGAAAAGTTTTCTTTTGCTACTGAAATGAAAAGCAAATGTTCCTCTCCCCTGGAGGGACACACTTGGGGATCGCTCGTTTCAGTGTGTTGGGTGTGAGTACAGGGAAGGGGGGCACAGGGACTGGTGCTGAGTGGCCCCAGCAGGCGTCTGCACTGGCTCTCAAGGGCCTTTGGGAGGGGTGGCCCCATAGGGGCGGACCTGAGCAGGGTCCAGCGGTCACTGCAGGATTCTACAACCACCACCACCTCTCCAGGTCCACGGCTGGGACTAGGTGGTCTCTGCAGCTCCCTCCAGCTTTCTATGAAATCCAGGAGTCCCAGTGTCTGATGAGGTGGGGTGGGGCAGTCACGAGACCAGAGAAGGGCCTAGAGCAGGGTGTCCCCCCACTTTGTCACATACACAAGTCACATACCCTGTGTGTGGACACACACTAGCACACAACCTGCACAGACGCTCGCGTGCCAGCGGCACGAGCTCTCGCTTCTCGGCCTCGCACAATGCCCAGCTCCTGAGACTTGCGAGCCGCCTCCCAGGTTTTCTGGGCCGAATCTGCACTGGTGGAGGGCCCCAGAGGCACTGGGTGGGTGCCCAAGACGCCAGGCTTGGAGGAAGGAAGCTCGTCTCCGAGCCGGGTGGGAAGTGCCAACCCTGCTCTGAGATGGAGGGGACCCAGGGGAGACCCCCGGCCCACGGCAGACACCCCGAGAAGAGCCACCCTTGGATCACCAGCCTGTCCCCCAACCTCAGTGCAGCGGCTGCATGAAAGGTCACCTTTTGTTTTGAAGACTTCGGGAGCGGCGGCTGAGTCGGAGGGGCTGTCTGCGAGGCTGACATGTGAGAATTACCTGGTCTGTCACTTCTCAGAGAGCCAGCGCGGGCCGCGGAGACAGACGGGGCTTGGGAGGGCTGCTCGCCACGCAGCAGCGTCCGCGGGCTCCTGACACTGCACGGCCAACAACAGTCTAGCCGGCAGCCACGGCTTGGCCGGCAACAGGAAAAGGCCAGAGGGAGTGTGTGCCCAGGCCCTTGGGCACAGACTTTCCGGCCCGAGGGCGTGCGGGCACCTTCCAGACCCTGGCCCGACGCAGGGGCTGGCAGGCAGGCGACCTGTGGTCATTGGCACTAGTGCCAACGCTAAGTTGCTCTGCATTCCAGAGCCCAAACAGCCCAAGACGCTTTGCAACTTGTGATATGCTCATGTCGCTAAAGACCCAAGGGCAGAGGCTAAAGGTCAAAGATCAAGTTAGGGGTCTCATCTGGAGAGAGAGGGCGGGAGGAAGAGCAGGGTGAAGGCGGGAGGGAAATGGGAGGCCTGCCTTCAGTGGTTTGACCCTATTCCTTCTAGTTTATCATTTTTTACTGAAGGAACATCGGTTTACAATGCTCTGTGGTTTCGGGGTGCGGGTGCACACCTCCTCAGATGAACATCACACCTCACCCACCACCAAAGAACCACAGTCCTCCGCCCTAGTCCGCCAGGCCCCTCTCCCCTTTGGTCTCCACCCCACCCTCTCGTCCAGGAGCCTCAATTCTACGGTCAGATTTCCAGGTTTGTTATTGCTTTAGTTTTCTGTTCCTTTGCTGCTTTATCTTCCACACGAGTGACATCATCTAGTATTTGTCTTTCTCTTTCTGACTTCATTTAGCATCATCCCCTCCAGACCCACCCATGCCCCCATAAATGGCCAGGGGCCATATTTTTCAGGGCTGAGTAGTATTCCACCACACACACAGATCACATCTTCACCCACTGGGCTGCTGCTGGCACTGGCTGCTTCCCGGACTTGGTTACCGTGCACAGCACTGCCATGAACACATCACTTCTCTTTTTGATTAAAAAAATGGAAGGAAACAAGATGACACATTAACCTTTGCAGTTTTGTGATGGGTGTTCATTATCTCATTCTCTATACTATCCTGCATTTTTAATTGACATTTGTAAGGCCTTCTTTCCATTTTTACAACAGGAAAATGTTAACAGTCGGGCACAGGGAAGGCTGACGCTCCTCACGGCTCCCTTTCAAAGTCTCCTGTCCTAATTGAAAACGCATGGGTGACATTTTCTGCTAAAACAAGATTTTTTTCTAGCAGGGATTCAGTGAGGGGACATGAGACACGGTGATGACAGGCATGTGAGGATGATTTACAAAGGGAGAGAGAACAGCGAGAGGACTCTAATTAAACACAACAGTCAGGAAACCATCTATGAAATGAACTTCTTAACATCCATTCATTAAAGAGACTTCTAGAACAGTCTGTGTTCAGGAGACGCCCGAGGTTAGTTCTGGTGACGCAGCTGAGAGCCGCAAGCAGCGGATTCTTGGATCCTGGCGGCTTCCCAAGTGTCGGCCGTGGGGCGGATGTGGGTGGGGCAGACGTGGGTCCAGGAACACAGAGTGAGCAGAGCTGGGGCCCCGACACCCGGTCACACGCCTGTCCTGCCTGGGGCCGTTTCTCCCGTAAGCTCAAGCTGACTCAGAGGAACTAGCAGTCCAGTAAGTCCTCAGCGCCCGAGCACAAACTGGGGGGCGTGGCCTGCATTCCCCCACTCGCGGCTGCCCACCTCACTCTCCGCAGGCGCGCACGTCCGCCGGACACAGGAGGCCCAGCCCGCGGGGGTCTGAGCAGCCGCGCCACGTGGACAGCAGACATACACGCGTGCACATGCACGCACACGCCTGGCCGGAGGCTGTCGGGGCCTGTCACGCCCGCGTGTCACGGGTTTCCACCCAAGCAGATCGGGCGGCCCAAGCGCGGATGAAGACGACCCCAGCGGCAGAGCTGGTTATTTGTACATTGAACACGTTTTCTTATTTATGTTTGGCGGCCCAGACATCTTGGGACCGGCTTAATCGCCTCCACATGGTTTCTCCGTGGCCCCCGGCCCCCCAGCCCCAACCGGCCGAGTCTCCATTACGGAACAGCGGGAGGTGGGAGGCCTGGCCCGCGGCCCGCCCCGCAGCCCGGCCGAGATCAAGGGGCGGCCATCTGCGGGATGATAATTCAAACCATCTCCCTGTCTGCAAGCGCAGAGAATAAAGAGCGGCAGGGCCTGGGGCCTCCAGATGCCCGGCAGGGAAAACACAACTTCGGTCACTTCTGTGAGGACGGACATTTTCCCAAACCAGTAAAAGTTGATCCTCTTGCGGCGGAGCTGGGCTGACCCCATGCAGCCTGGGGCACAGCATGGCCAGAAGGTGGGGGGTCCCGGCCCTGGGGGAGTTAATCTCTAGCCCCCTGCAGCCTCCCTTTCTCCCGACTCCCTGATGGAGGGGACTGGGATCAGGGCGCTAAAACCTCTTTTAAGACAGAAAGAAAAAATATTCAACCCCGCTAATACCAGAGTCCCCATCTCCCAAATCACCCCAAAGTTCTGCCTTATTGGGGCCTTCAAGAGTAAAACAGCGAATTGAAACACAGGGCAGCGCTTTTCGAGCCCCTGCGTTGCCAGAACCTCTCAGGAGGTGCCCGCGTGACAGGGCCACTCTGCAGCCGGGCGGCCGCTCCTAACCCAGCCCCACCGCCCAGGGCGGCGAGCTCACGCCGGAAATGGGGCGGCGTTCCCATGGAAACCAGAGGTCAGGGAGCAGGAAGAAGAGTGGAGAGCGAAGCCGATGGGCAGGGGCGAGGCCACCGATGGGCAGGGGCGAGTCCCACGTGCCCAGAGCTTGGCGCTACGAGGCAGAGGGGCGTTCTGGCGGCAGGGTCACCGCTGCTGTCGTTTGTTTCAATCAGAGGGACAGTGCCCCGGCAGACAGCCGCGCCCCGACTCTGTACTCCTGGCTCCATGCGAGGGCCCCTCCGCCACCCGCGGCCCCAGCTGGCCTTCCCCAGACGGACCCAGCGTCCACCCCCGGAGGACTCGTCGCCAGCCCACCGGCAGCCTCGCCCTCGCCACCCCGTTCGCAGGCCCCTCGCTCGGCGGCCTCCGTTGAGGAGCTCGGTCCAGGGATGCGCGCTCCGGGCTGCCCAGAGGTGTCAGAGGCGCCGCGGGGAGGCCGTGGTGCTGCGAGGACAGGACATCGGGAGTCACGGAGATGGCCCCGATGGGCGAGAGCAAGGTGCGGCCGTCAGAACCGGGTTCTCAACACTCGCGCCTGCGCCTGGGGATTGCTCCTGAAATGGTGTTAAAGAGACCCCTGAAAAATCACTGCAAACCCCTGGGAGCCCCACCTGGTCCTAGCTCCCTGAACTCACACAGAAGACATGCCCTACATGTAACATGCATGTGCACGCGTGTGGAGACGGGCGTCTCGAGGGAGACGCGCTCGTGGCCTGAGTGTCCGGCGGGAGCTGCCGTGACGGCTGCTGAGGCCCGGTGCCGCTGGACGTGACGAGAGGGCAGGAGACCGCCGCTGTGTCCTCCGACGTCCCTTTAGCTCTGTGGCCTCCATTCTCACAGCCCCACCAGGAGGGCGGCGGGCGGGCAGGGTGGCAGAAGGGCGGCGCCCCACGTATGAAGCTGTTTCCTGGGCGCAGGTGGAGGGGCCCGGGCGCTCGGGGTCCACCTTGCAGCCAGGTCTTTGGGGGCGTCTGCAGGTCCCGCTGGCCTCACCCGCAGCCGCTGGCCGGCTGTCCCGCTCCCTCGGGGCCGGCGTCTTGCCCGGGCGGCGCCTTCGCCAGGCCCGCCCGCTGCCCCAGGCCCGCGCTCTGCACTGAGGTCACGCCCGGCGGGTCCATCGGGGCCGGGGGCCTCAGAGACGCAGCACGGGGTCTGCCCGCCCGCAGGGAGGAGCCGCGGCGCGGCAGCCCACACGCGCCCCCGCCGTGCTCACTGCCGTGTCACCCATGCAGACCGGCGGGCCCCCATGAGCCCGGCCGCGGGGGAGCTGGACGCCCCCGCCCTGCTGGCTGGTCGTTTGTGGGCACTCGGGGCTGCGTGCCTGCCCCGTCGCGGCGGCTCGGGCGGCCTCCGTGCGGGGCCCACCTGCGCCCAGCAGGCCCGGAGACTGCGCGCCTCTGAGCTGCTGCACCCCGGCCCCCGCGTCCGCGGCACGGAGCCTCTCCCGGAGCGGGATTCTGCATTTCCCCGACGTTTTCTTTCCTGACCTCTCAGCGCGTTGCCGAGAGAACAAATGAGTCTCCGGCTGGCTGGTCTGCTCCATTCAGCTCCCCCCGCCCCAGGAGCTGAGGCTCCAGAGCTGCCCAGCCCACGGCTGCGCCCTGTGCGAGCGGGCACTTGGGAATACACGCGGGAGGCGCGGCGGCTGCGCTTTAGGCCGCGCAACGTCGCAGTTTCGCCCCCCGCGTCTCTCCCTGTGGTTCCCGGGCCGCGCTCTCCTGCCACACGCACGGGACAGCAGGGATAGCGTGGTGCTCCGGGCCAGGACCTCCGCGAGGGCAGGGGACTTCGGCCAGACAGGACCCAGGGCTGGGCACCCAGTATTGAATAGGGCAGCACCCTCCACACTGCTGGGGCCTTCCTGGCTGGCTCTTGGTCCGGATTTCTTCTCCAGACCCCCGTGTCCCAAAGGGAGCTCGTCGCCGTGACCAGGTGTCAGCGGGGAAGCCAGCTGAGCCACCGTAGAGCAGCCACATGACCCGGGCCCTGGCCATCCTGCCAGGAAGCCCGGTCCCTGTGCATGTTGCTGGGGAAGGAGGTGCTCCAGGCATCACTTCTCTGCTCACAGCGCCCCGCGATTTCTGCCTTCACACCACAGCCTTGTTAGGACCAGGGACCAGCCACCAGGCCCGCCGCCGCCGCCGCCCCAAGGGCTGTGGGGGGGGGGGAGGGTTCAGAGGCTGGGATTCTGCATCCTGGCACGTCTGGCTGACATCTGTAGGTGCTGAAGCTCCTGCAGAGCGTGGTGGGCTCCGGGTGACCTGGGAGGGGCCAGCAGAGGCCCTGGTCCTGACGTCACCTGTGTCCGAGATGTTGGCGGGGTGGGGTGCGGGGAGACAAGGTTCTGGATGAGCCGTGGGGCTGGGGACGGCACAGGGCCATTTGGGGAAGAAGGCCTCTGCCCCACGAAAGGAGCCGAGGCTGAGGCTTCCCCCTACAAGCCGCAGGGTCTGCGGGATCTTCCACCGTATTCCAGGGTTGGGCAAAGAGCCGAATGCAAACTCTCTCCCAGAATGTCGTCTTTGAACTGGAATTGTGCTGAGATCATTACAGGTGTGCATAGGCACACAAAATAATGCAGAGACCCTGGCCTCCTTTCCGCTTTTACCAGTAGCAACAACTTGTGAAACAACATCACAACCAGGGTATCAGCATCAGTACAATTTGCTGTTTTTAGGGCTCCTCAGTCCCACTTGTAGCCAACTCTGTGTGTGTGTGTGTGTGTGTGTGTGTGTGCGCGCGCACGTGTGCCAAACGTTGAAATAGTTTCATACAATGTGACCACGTGTATGTTCACAAATCCACCACCACAGTCCCGAGGCAGCATTCCATGGTACAGGGTGCCTCCTGTGGTCCTTTTATAACCACACTGCCCCCCTCCACTACTCCCCATTCCTAAACCCTGGTGATCATATATCCATTCTCCATTTCTAAGTGTGTCTTTTCAAAGAGGCTGCTGAAATGAAATAACGCAGTACGCAACTTTGCAAATGGTTTTTTAACACACAGTGTATTTCTTCGGCGAGTCATACAAGTTGTTCCTTTTCGTTGCTGCATAGTATTCCACAGCATAGATGTACCACCTTTTGTCTAACCAGACCCCTGCTGGAGGACTCCTTTTTCCAGAATTTTTGATCATAAATGACAACATAGGGGGCAACATAAATGACGACATAATGGTATGCAAGGGTTAAGTCTCAGCAATGGGAAGCTATCCACAGCCACTGCAGCACAAGTTCGATCCCTGGCCAGGCAGCTGACCCACATGGCACAGAAAACCTCTCCCCTCTCACCCACTGCTCCCCTCAGCAGTGGATTTCAATCTACCTGTTCTGCTCCCCACTCTGTCTCTGGCTAATCCTCTCACCCTCCCCACCTCTGGCTTACACCCCAGCTCTTGTATACATAAATATATAAATCTTTTTTTTTAAATGACGACATAGGGCCTAATCAAAGCTTGGAGTTGCTCTTTGTCTGTTTTTCAAGAGTGGCACCGAGCACAAGCCCCTACTATAAACCAGGAGTGAACTTTCCTCCCATCTGTCCTGGTTTCCAAGCTAGGTTTTGTGGGTCCCTAATAGGTTTCTGACAGATTTTCCTTTGCTTGAATTACCCCAAATATTCTATTGCAGGCAACCAAAGAGCCCCCGTTGAGGGCACGGGCTTCATATGAACAGTCCAAGAAACAGAGATTGATGACACCTTCCAAGATCTCACACACCTGTCATGGCATCTTCACCTACTGCATGTGTCGCCGGCAGCTGGACTTCAGGGGACAAACAAGGATCATCAAGATAATAGGGAGCAAAGAAGAACAAATCCTAAATACGTTGACAACGAGAAATAATTCAAGAAAAAGCCACATTGCCAAATCAACAAAACTCAACAATAACACAACCACCTTGTACCATTCTACAAAGGGAAGATTTGTATGCAGTCAAAATGCAAAAAACAAAAGAAAGAAAGAGAAGTCACGGGCATAGTCTCACTCGATCTCACATTTCACTGCAGCTTGACGAGTGAAATAAAATGAATTGATTTTATGACAGGGGCAATTCATCCCAGAAAAATACACTTAGATAAAACAGCCCAAAGGAACGAAAGCACAAGTATTTCTAACCATCACTTTGGGGGGCCTAGGTTGAGTCTTAGTAGACTTCTGGTCAAGATGATTAAGGAAAGTTGGTTTTTGGTTTTCATTTTTCAGCGTCCTTGAGATCTACATCTTTATGCCGACCTTTTTTTTTGGTCTAAACGCTGCTGCCAATGTTTTTATCTCTTGGAAATGGCCCAGATCTCCTGCAGAGGGGGACTTCTCAGATGAAGCAGATGTGTCATGCTTTTGTTCGAGGAGGCTCGAGATGGGGAAGCACAGGGAGACTTGCTGGTTTGGGCGGCCGGATCCCACACCCCTTCTTCGGCCCACACC
>PVIJ01019949.1:0-22155 GCA_004024925.1 Scalopus aquaticus | reverse complement strand
CAGAGTAACGTTACTATATTTCTCCTGAATAAAATGGATAAAATGAATTCTGAAATGGTTTGTAGTGAGCCAACAATGGAGTTCTTGTCCATCATAAAATTCTGGACCCAGCAAGGATATTGGCCTGATGTAATTTGAAACTACAACTCTCTTTTCTTACTTAGTGCATCAGTTTTATTTAACTGAGACCATAAGTGTTAGCATTGTTGCTTGATATGCACAACAATATAGATTTCTAAAGATATATGCCTGGAAATTCCCAACATCATTTTTCCTGAAATAAAATATGCCTAAGCATATATTGAAATGAAAGGAGTGAATTGTTTGTAGTGACACCTTAAGGAAATGCTCTATAGTGAAGAAAGAAATAAGGAGCTTACGGGCCTTCCTGGTGGCACAGCGGTTAAGCGCTGCGCTGTGGAGCTGTAGGCAGCGGCAACGCGAGTTCGACGCCTGCCCGGGGAGAATCCCACATGTTGTGGCAGACCTCTCCTGCCTCGCCCGCTGCTCCCCTCAGCAGTGTATTTCTGATCTGCCTGTTCTGCTACCCGCTCTGTCTCTGGTGAACCCTCTCGCCGCCCCACACCTCTGGCCTGTACCCCAGCTTGTATGTATAAAATAAAAAATAAATCTTAAAAAAAAAAGAAATAAGGAGCTTAAAATCTTAGCATCATGAATAAAGCTGAAAGTGATGATGATAGAGAGAACAAGCCAGAAAGATAATACAAATACTCGGTGATGCCCCATAGAAGAGTCATATTGAGTATGACAAAGGTGATACAACAAAACTCAAAACCTCGCCCTCAAAACCTAACTTTAGAACTGAGACAATCAGGGGGAAGGGCAGGGAGAGAGGCTAGCACAGGCAGGAGGGAGCACAGAGGTCCCTAAGGTTGGTCTCCGGGCACTTGTGGGGGGTACACTGTGTGAAAACAGCTGGAAAAGGAGACCCTGTTCTCCCAACATTAAAATTGCAATGTAAACCATTGTTACCTGAATAAAATAATATTATACATGGATAATATAATATGGAAATTGTGCAAAGCGTTATTAAAAATATTCACCATCACTATTTCAAGAGTCTGGAGCCCTGTCGCTTCTGCAGGAGTCTAAGGACAGCATTTTTCACTTCTTTGTTGCGAAGACTATAAATAAGTGGGTTCAGCATGGGGGTCACCATAGTATAAAACACAGAAGCCACCTGATCCCTGCCCAAGGAGTAGGAGGTGCTTGGTCTTAAGTAACTGAAGATCATGGTGCTGTAAAAGATGGTGACCGCCATGATATGCGAGCCACAGGTGGAGAAGGCTTTTCTCTTTCCTGAAGTGGATTTCATTTTCAGGATGGCAGAGAGAATGGACACATAGGACACTGATACTGTGATAAGAGACCCCAGAATGGTGCATCCTGCATCCAAAAATATAATGAGTTCAGTGTCCTGGGTGTCAGTGCAAGAGAGGGCTATAAGAGGGGAGCTGTCACAGAAAAAATCTTGGATTACATTGGAATCACAGAAGGTCAGTTTCCTCATACCAAACGAAACGACGAAAGCATCTAGAAAACCTATAAAATAGGTCACCGAAGCAAGGCACCAGCAGCGTCTTGGGGACATAACTACTGGGTAGTGGAGAGGGTTGCAGATGGCTACATAGCGATCATAGGCCATGCAGGAGAGAAGAGTACATTCAGAAGCAACAAAGAACACAAAAATATACAGTTGAGCGAAACAAGTCACGTATGAAATCTTCTTGTTGGAGGTCAGTAAATTATTTAAGGTTTTAATGGCGATGACAGATGAGTAACTGAGGTCAATGAAAGACAGGTGACTGAGGAAAAAATACATGGGGGTGTGAAGCTGGGCATCCAGGCGGATGACGAGAATCATCCCTGCGTTGCCCAGCAAACCGACCAGGTATATCAGGAGAAACAGCACAAAGAGCACCTGCTGCAAGTGTTCAGATACTGCAAACCCCAAAAGGATGAAGTCAGAAATGTTTGTGTTATTCCTTCCATGCATCGTGTTCCACTGCTTTTATCTGTCAAGAAGTAAAGATAATACTTAGAAGACATAACATCCAAAGATTTAGTTTTCTGTGAATGATGAGGCATATTTTAGTTAGCTGTTTCCCGGTTTAAAACATTGTTTTGTAAACAGTGGTTTACAAAAGAGGGTGAAGAAATTGAATTTGATTGTCATACATAGAAATGGATAAAAGTTGAGTATTGTTCATTACATAATAGAATCAGACATATTACTTAACCGGAATGAAACTCACACTGCTCTACGTTCGTCTCTCGTTTTTTAAGCATTCGTTTTGAATGTAAATATATCATTGGTGGGACTGTTAGCCATAGTTTTTTATGTTAGGTAGAGGATATCCAGTTGACAAATGTATATGTGTCCTGAATTTGTGATATTACAGTGATGCTCTCTGTCTACAAGATAAACTGAGTGTAGAGAGCTTATCAAATACAATATCTGACATCATTACTCTCACAAAGCTTCTAAAAATCATATTTACATATCTGGATGAATACATATAAAATCATATTATTATGGTTTGAGGAATTAATCTAACCCTTATTTTTTCCAAAAATATTTATATTAGTGACAACTTCATACTAAAAGGACTTCAATGTGGTGTATTCAAGTTATTAATATATATTAAAATCTGTGAAAGTTCTGGAAGATAACCTATTTTCCTAAATTCACCTTTGAAAATCAAATATCTAAAAATTACTTTTCTGAAATTTTGTCATTGAGTTCTACCCTGAATCCATTAAATCTCCATTTGGCGGCCTCCCTGAGGTGCGATGGTTTGTGTCTCAGTCTCTGAAGCTGTCCGTAGCCCCTGCAGCGCAGGCTCGCTCCCTGGACAGGAAACATCCCACATGGTGCAGCAGACCTCGCCTGCCTCGCCCCTCCTCCCCTCAGTAGATGCATCTGTTCTGTTCCCCACTCTGATTCTGGTGAATTCTCTGACCCTCACACCTCTGGCCTGCACCCAGTTCTTGCATGCATAAATAAATGAGTCTTTTAAAAAACATATAATTCAATTTCCAGGAGGACTGGCATCGTTTAGATTTTAAAGTCTAAATGACAGGTGTGTGCAAGCCCATCAGGACACTTGACTTTTTATTTTATTCTAAATGGAATCCTGTAATTTTGAGCATCATACTTACTGTGAGCCGATGTTGGTGGAAAGGAAAAATAAAAGAAACTCTTCTCCAAAATGATCTGTCTAGCATTTGGTCAACTGAAAATTTTTCTCAGAGTAAACGATGAAATGCATTTGAGTCAGAAATTTCTGTAATCTATATTTTATTTGGTAGAACTTCTTTTTGAATATTTGGGCACTCATATTTTTTTAATTCTGATGTAAAATAAGTCAATATAATAAATTTGTTAAGATTCTGGTAAGTGAAAATTTGCGTGGAGTGATGTCTATAAAGAAGGTCAGGGAGCTCTGAGAGCAGCAGACAGGGTTGCCTTGTCTCTCATCCTGATATATCAGGGCAGCTCATATATCTGGGATGGTGATAATGCAAGGTTTGGTCATCCCAGTGAGATCAATTCCACGAGAAGTGTTTGGCCTGTTTCCAAGGACACAGGGAGGGACTCAGTACAACTGCCTTATGTTTTCCGCACATACTTGCCTTCTCCCTTGAGACCAAGTCATGATGAGAAAGGTTTAGTCATGTTTTGTTGCACTCTGAATTTTCGATTGGGGACATGAACAAATCGTTTCTAGATACTCAACTAATCTATTCTGAAACCATCAAAGACAAAATGATTTATTTTCCATAGTGAAATATTTTTATATTTGATGAGATCATACTATGATCTCAAATCGTGTGGACAATAAGTATATGAAAAAAGTGTATTTTTCACTTCAACCAATACTATGAAACAAGGAAAGAATTAAACTCTGCGTCTCACAGTCAAAAAGACTTTAAAAACTTTTTTCCAGCATACTCTTTTTATTTTTGATGGATAATTTCATATAAAGATGTAACCACACCTCTACGTAACGAGTTTCCACACATGCAGGAAATGGGACATCTGCTCCATTTTCTTCATCACTCTGATACATACACCTGCACCCACACACAGGGAGACAGGTGCACATACACCTGACGCTGAGAGTGCTACTGTGTTAGGTTCGCGAACCAAACATAATAGTCTGGGAGCTGAAACTCACACAACTTATTTCTCTCTGTTTTGCAGCCCAGAGCCTGACATCAGATGACTTTAGGCTGATTTCTGGTTCGGCCCTCTGCTTTCTTTGAGGTAGACACCTTCCCTTCCAGCTCCATGTGACTGTTGCCCCCCCATATTTCTGTGTTGTGATCCTTTTTCCATGACCCCAATCCCACTGGGCTATGAACACTCTGAACCCCTAGTTTTAAATTGATTATACTGGTCATCATTGAAATAGAAATTGACTTAATAAGGCCCACATATGTAGTATCTTGCTGTGACGAACGTGAATATAACCTTGAAAATTTTTTATTAGCTCTCATTTTGAAGATATTTCATATAATTCATTTTATATGTTTCACCATGTCAATTTATCCAGTAGTACTGCAACAACAACTTAATCAGCCTAGAATGATGTAATGTTGCATCCCATTGCATAATGCCATCAAGCACATATCATCCAGAGTTGATTTTATCATTTTCTGATGCAATGCAATACTACTGCCAGGCGACTGCTGACGTAAGCTGACATCAACAGCGCACTAGATAAAGCCCTAAGGAAAGGCTGAGCATTGAAAATATTTCAGACTTTGTGCTAGACAGTTTATGCTACTGTTCCATAGAACTGTTATTATTTTATCCATTTAGGCACAATACAGAACAGTAATGCCTCAAAAGTGCTTTAATAACATGGACAATTTATGTTATATTGTGGGGAAGTGACATTTGCCAACCAGAAGAAAAGTGTCACTTCTCAAGTGAAGAAGGCTTATCATCTTTACTTCGGATGCAAGTTTGGTGACCAAGACAAGCCATGGGCCCCACATCCATGCTGTGCTTTCACAGTGGCTTCACAGTGGTTACATGGCGGAGGACCATCAATGCTATTTGCAATCCCCATGGTGTGGAAAGAGGCACGCAACCACATAAGAGACTGTTCCTTCTACCTGGTTCCTCCTCTTTCAGCACAATAACAAAGCAAAATAAGTCAAGAATAGTCTGCCCAAACATTCCATCTGCATTGACACCAGCTCCACATGGCGAGGGACTTCCTATTCCAGAATCTCCAGCAGAATATGTTCTTGATTCATCTAATGATGACAAGGGTGAGCCGACCTGTCTTCTGTTCCATCAGCATGCAGTGATCCAGATTTTCACTGTGGTGCATCATCAACACCTCACAGCCTAACACAGGAACAACTAAATGACCTGGTTCGTGATTTGGACTTATCCAAGAACAAGGCAGAATTGCTAGGATCAAGACTCCAATGATGGAATCTTCTAGAAGATGTCTCAATTACTTTCTATCAAAAGCGCCACCAGCAGCTTGAGCCTTTCTTCAGAAAGAAAAGTACTCTGGTATTCTGTGCTGATATGAGGGCCTCATGAAGGCCTTAGACATCATTCATGACCCACGAGAATGGAGACTATTTTTAGACTCTTCGAAACTGAGTCTTAATGTGTGCTTTTGCACAATGGAAACCATCTTCCATCTATTCTATTCCTGAACAGCTGTACAAGAGACAAGTAAAGAAATCAAAGAAGTAGTCTATGAATTGATTTTTTACAGATTATAACCTTAGGCCTATTACTATTGTCATGCATTTCATGATATAAACATCAATTCATTGCAGATTACAAAAAACTAGAGCCAAAATTAGAATTTGACTGTCACATTCGTGTTGAGCACATAGAAAATTGATAGGAGATGTCTAATTTTATTTCCGTAACACAACTTTTAAAAATTGGTTGACCAGGGTTACCAGTAAAAGATCCTATCACTAGAGTTAAATACGGAAGTCCGGGAGTTACATCTTCACCATATGAAGATGGTATTTTTAAATATATATTTACATATAGACCCAATATATCTTTACTGTGTTCAAATACAGAGTCACATATAGTTTGAAATGCACAGTATTAGCCTTCTATCCATTGGGCTCAATTTGAGGAGCCCGCTATATTTGCTGGTAAAATTAATTTCATTTGATTTCGTTTGATTACTTTGGCAATGTGCAAGTACCAATACAAAAGCACATTACAAGTTTCCATACAATTTCCCATGAAGTCAATGGCACCATACACCCTCCACACATCTCTGCATTGGCCCCAATCGAAATGCATCCTGTGGTTCAGGGAGTGCAGATAATGTGTGTGATTCCTGGAGGCAGCACCAGGCTGGTTTCTGAAAATGCATTTTTCCCTATTTTATTTTCTCACCGAGAGCATGAGCAATAAATCCATTCCTTATCTCTCTGGGAATAGACCAACAGGGCACACAAATTTGTCCAAACTATACTTAAATTCAAGAATGACAGGAGACGACCATCTTTCAAGGCTAACTTACAACAGGCTGGCCATTTGTCACTTCCCACAACTGAGCCCCCGCCTAGCTGTATGGGTGTCCCTGAAAAGCTGCTCCCCACTCCACTTTGACTGAATTTTCCTTTTATCCCTAGCCCCTGGCTCTTGATGAGCTTGAAGTCACCACTCCTCTCTGTTCAGGCGAAGAAACAAGGAACAGAAAACAGACCTACTATGGGCATGTATAGCCATCCTCCACATGCCACATTGGCATGTATATGATTATGAGTTCTTGCAACTGATTTTGAGGTGGAGGTGCTCTTCCTTTCTCCTTTCCTTCTTATCACTACCATTCTATGTAGTAGCAAGGTTATTATGTTTTTTGTGAAGCTCTTTTGATGCAAACTGAAATGTCTCATTCAAACATCGAGGAAACTCCAGGGCTTTCCTTAATCTGAATTTTAAAAATAGTAACACTTAAAGAGTACTACAAGAGCATTTGATCCTCAATAGAGCTCCTGAATTCGTCTGCATTTTTTTTATCAGAACCCTTCCTACAATGATATTCAGTGATTCTTTCCTTGAATATATCTCCTTTAAAGATGTTTTGGACTCTGGTATGATGATGACAGTTCACCTCCTTTCCATCTTCTTTATCCTTCTTTCTTAAATGTACCCACTGCACCTGTAACCGCAATACATAATGTGCACTTTAATTTCCTTAGCTGATATTTGACTTCTTTTCAATCTAATCCAAAATCTAGACCCCTGTGTGAGATGTGTTGTGACTCCTAAATTTTTTAATGAGTATTTATTGTTCATGTTCAGATCTCTTCAGTGCTAACTTGCACTAGAGTGAAATGGATTCATTCACAACTTATTATGTGAACTGTGCATAATGAAATTAAAGTTTATTCAAGGAAAGATTACAGCAATGTAATCACACAATCATTTGTCAGGAAAGGGAGAAGGTTTTGAGTCTCTTGGCAAGTGGCTGGAGCAGGGCTGGCTCAGCACAGACATCCTGGCAGCCGTCTGTGAATGGGAGAGTCACTATTCCAATGGTAGTGCCAGCGGGATCTCACCAAACTCTGAAAAAAACTTTAGGACCATGACATAAGATGTCCTAAAATGCATTGGTGTCCCAAATTGGCTTATTTTCCATACCTATATTTCTGCCACTTTTCAGCAAATATTGTAGGGATAAATTTTGAATTTACACAGTGCCTCTCAGCACAACTACTTTTATAATCTGACCATGATCCTTCCTCTTTGCTTACTAATAAATATCTTCCTAAAAATTGTTGTTTTTTATACTCTGAGAAGTGATGTTGCTCCATCCTAATTGTTTCCACATCGCCATCTTCAGGATAATGACAATATCAATGCTTATAATATCTCAGGAAGACCGGGTCATAACAATGTTAATACACATGTTGTGTGCTTATCTAAGAAGTTAATCAACAGTAACATGAAAAACAATTGAATGTTCTTAAGAAAATTCATTAGGTATAGAAAACATTGCAGGAATGTAAGTCTTCTGGTAATGGACAACGTTTGTTAGAAAAACCTTAACACTTTTACATTCATCCTCTGGATTAATCTTTACTAAACTAAAAACCTGGGATTATTATTTATCTTGAACATTTTTAGACTGAAGCTCTAGATTGAGACACATGAGGGTTAAATAGCTAAAAAGGTAAGCTGCTCGAGAATCTAAATTGTAGTCTCTGGTTTGAAAGACGTTCTCGGATTAACTCTACTATATTTCTTCTGAATATAATGGATAAAATGAATTCTGAAACTGTTTGTAGTGAGCCAACAATGGAGATCTTTTCCATAAAAAAGTTCTGGTCTCTGCAAGGATATTGGCATGATGTAATTTGAAACTGACAACTCTCTTTTCTTATTCTGTGCATCAGTTTTATTTAATTGAGACTATAAGTGTTAGCACTATTGCTTAATGTGCAGAACAATATAGATTTCTAAAGACATACCTGGAAATTCCAACATCATTTTTCATGAAATGAAAATATGCCTAAGCATACATTCAAATGAAAGGAGTGAACTTTTCCAAGTGATACCTTAAGGAAATGCCCTATAGTGAAGAAAGAAATAAGGAGCTTAAAATCTTAGCATCATGAATAAAGCCGAAAATGATGATGACAGGAGAACAAATCAGAAAGAATAGTAAAATACTCAGTGTTGCCCCTCAGAAAGGTCATATTGAGAATGACAAAGATGAAGCCACAAAACTTAAAACCTCGCCCTTAAAACCTGACTCTAGAACAGAGACAATCAGGGGTAAGAGCAGGGAGAGGAGCCAGCACAAGCTAGAGGGAGCACAGAGCTCCCTGGGGGTCATCTCCGTGCACTTTGGTGGGGGGAACACTGTATTCACACAGCTGAAAAAGGGGATCCTGTACTCCCACCATTGAAACAGCACTGTAAACCAGTGTTAACTGAATAAAAAATATTATACAAGGATAATATAACATGGAAAAGGTGCAAAAGTGTTATTAAAAATAAATATTCAACATCACTATTTTAAGGCCCGGAGCCCTCTCTCCTCTGCAGCAGTCTAAGGACAGCATTTTTCACTTCTTTGTTGCGAAGACTATAAATGAGTGGGTTCAGCATGGGGGTCACAATAGTATAAAACACAGAAGCCACCTGATCCCTGCCCAAGGAGTAGGATGTGCTTGGTCTTAAGTAACTGAAGATCATGGTGCTGTAAAAGATGGTGACGGCCACGACATGTGAGGCACAGGTGGAGAAGGCTTTTCTCTTTCCTGAAGTGGATTTAATATTCAGGATAGCACAGAGAATGGACACATAAGACACTGATACTGTGATAAGAGACCCCACAATGGTACAACCTGCAAATACAAATATAATGAGTTCAGTGTCCCAAGTGTCGATGCAAGAGAGGGCTATAAGAGGGGAGGTGTCACAGAAAAAATGATGGATTACACTGGAATCACAGAAGGTCAATTTCCTCATACCAAGCAAAGTGATGAAAAAGTCTATGAAACCTATAAAATAGGTCACCAAGACAAGGCACCAGCAGCGTCTTGGGGACATAACTACTGGGTAGTGGAGAGGGTTGCAGATGGCTACATAGCGATCATAGGCCATGCAAGAGAGAAGAATACATTCAGAAGCAACAAAGAACACAAAAATATACAGTTGAGCGAAACAAGTCACGTATGAAATCTTCTTGTTGGAGGTCAGTAAGTTATTTAAGGTTTTAATGGCGATGACAGATGAGTAACTGAGGTCAATGAAAGACAGGTGACTGAGGAAAAAATACATGGGGGTGTGAAGCTGGGCAACCAGTCGGATGATGAGAATCATCCCTGCATTGCCCAGCACCGTGACCAGGTATATCAGGAGAAACAGCACAAAGAGCACCAGCTGCAGGTCTTCAGATACTGCAAACCCCAAAAGGATGAAGTCAGCCACATTTGTGTTATTCCTTCCATGCATCGTGCTCCACTGCTTTTACCTGAGGAGAAGTAAAGTTAATGCTTAGAAGATATCACATCCAGGATCTAGGTTTCTGTGAATGATGTGGCATATATGTATTTGTTAGCTGTTTCCTAGTTTAAAACAATGGGTGTTTTACAAAAGAGGGTGAAGAAATTGAATTTGATTGTCATACATAGAAATTTATAAAAGTTGAGTATTTTTCGTTACATAATAGAATCAGTCATATTGCTTAACTGGAATGAAACTGACATCCTAAGGTCTTCTCTTTTTTTTTAAGCATTCATTCCGAATGTAAATATAACATTGGTAGGACTGTTAGCCATAGTTTTTTATGTGAGGAAGAGGATATCCAGTTGACAAATATACCTGTGTCCTGAGTGAGTGCTATTACAGTGATGCGCTGTATCTACAAGATAAACTGAGTGTAGAGAGCTTATCAAATAAATATTCGACATCAGTACTCTCATAAAGCTTGTAAAAATCATATTTATATATCAGTATAAATACATATAAAATCATAGAAATATGGTTTAAGGCATTAATCTAATCCTTATTTTTTCTAAAAATATTTATATTAATGACAACTTCATACTAAAAGGACTTCAGTGGGGTATGTTAAAGTTATTAATATATTTTGAAATCTGTGGAGTTCAGGAAGATAAAATATTTTCAAAATTCACCTTTGAAAATCAAATTTCTAAAAAATTACTTTTCTGAAATTTTGTCATTTTTACCCTGATTCCAATAATTCTCTATTTGATGGCCTCCCTATGGTGCACCGGGTGGTGTCTCAGACTCTGAAGCTGCTTGCAGCCCCTGCAGCCCAGGTTTGCTCCCAAGACAGGGAACTTCCCACATGGTGCAGCAGACCCCTCCTGCCTCGCCTGCTGCTCCCCTCTGTAGATGTGTCTGTAGTGCTCCCCACTCTGACTCTGGTGAATCCTCTGACCCTTACACCTCTGGCCTGCACCCTAGTTCTTGTATGCATAAATAAATAAATCTTTTAAAAAATCTCTAATTAAATTTCCAGGAGGACTGGCATCATGTAGAGTCCAAGAACTAAATGACAGGTGTGTGCATGCCCTTCAGGACTCTTGACATTTTATTTTATTCTATATAAAACCCTGTAATTTTGAGCATCATACTTACTGTGAGCCAATGTTGGTGGAAAGGAAAATAAAAGAAACTCTTCTCCAAAATGATCTGTCTAGTAATTGGTCAACTGAAAATTTTTCTCAGAGTAAAAGATAAAATGCATTTGAGTCAAAAATTTCTGTAATCTGTGTTTTATTTGGTAGAAATTCTTTTTTAATATTTCAGTACTCATTATTTTTATTTCTGATGTAAAATAAGTCAACCTAATAAATTTGTTAAGATTCTTTCTGGTCAAGTGAAACTTTGCCTGGTGTGATATCTATAAAGAATGTCAGGAGCTCTGAGAGCAGCAGACAGGGTTGCCTTGTCTCTCCTCCCGATAGTTCTGGGCAGCTCATATATCAGGGACGGTGATGATGCAAGGATTGGCCATCTGTGTGAGAGCGATTCCCAGGAGAAGTGTTTGGCCTGTGTCCGAGGACACAAGTTCAGGGTCTCAATACAACTGTGTTATGTTTTCAGCACATAGAACTTTCTCCCTTGAAATTACATAATCATGTGAAAGGTTTAGTTGTGTTTGTGGCACTGTGAATTTTTGATTGGGGACATGAACAAATCGTTTCTAGATACTCAACTTATCTGTTCTGAAATGAACAGATACGGAGTGATTTATTTTCCATAGTGAAATATTTTTATATTTGATGAGATCATACTACAATCTCAAATAGTGTGGACAATTAGTATATAAAAAAAGCTCATTTTTCACTTCAACCATTACTATGAAACAAGGAAAGAATTAAGCTTTTTGTCTCACAATCACAAAGACTTCAAAAACATTTTTTTTTAATTTTTGATGGACAATTTCATATAAAGATGTAACCACTCCTTTACCTAACCAGTTCCCACACGTGCAGGAAATCGGTCATCTGCTTCACTTTCTTCATTCTCTCTGATACATAAACCTGCACCCACCCACAGGGGAGATAGGTGCACATATACCTGGCACTGAGAGTGCCACTGTGTTAGATACGCCATAACAAAACATAAGAGTCTCGGTGCTGAAACTTGCACAACTTATTTCTCTCTGCTCTGCAACCTAGAGCCTGACATCAGATGACTTTAGGCTGATCACTGGGAAGGCCCTCTGCTTTCTTCGAGGCACACAACCACTCTTCTAGCTGCATGTGACTATTGCCCCCATATTTCTGTGTTGTGATCCTCCTTCCATCACGCCAATCCCACTGGGCTAGGAACACCCTGAACCCCTAGTTTTAAACTGATTACATTGGTCAATATTCAGATTGTTACTGACTTAAATCTGTATTATCTATAGTATCCTGTTGTGATGAACATGAATATAACCTTGAAAATTTTTATTAGCTCTCATTTTGAAGATATTTCATATAATTCATTTTATATGTCTCACCGTGTCAATTTATCCAGTAGGACTGCAACAACAGCCTAAATCAGCCTAGAATAATGTAATATAGCATCACATTGGATAATACCATCATGCACACATCATCCAGAGTTGATTGCATCATTTTCTGATGCAATGCAATATTACTGCCAGGCGGCTGCTGAAGTAAGCTGACCTCAACAGTGCACTAGATAAAGCCCTAAGGAAAGTTTGAGCATTGAAAATATTTCAGACTTCGTGTGAGACAGTTTAAGCTACTATTCCATAGAACTGTTATTATTTTATCCATTTAGGCACAATACAGAACAGTAATGCCTCGATAGTGCTTTAATAACATGGGTTATTTCTGCTATTTTGGTGGGGAAGTTGCATTTGCCAACGAGAAGAAAAGTATTTCTTCTCAAGTGATCAAGGCTTCTCATCATTATTTTGTATGCAAGGTTGGTGACCAACACAAGCCTTGGGCCCGGCATAGAAGCTGTGCTACATGTACAACACAGTTTTCACAGTGGTTAATGGCAAAAGACCATCAATGCTGTTTGCAATCCCCATGGTGTGCAAAGAGCCAAGCAACCACAGAATAGACTATTTCTTCAGACTGGTTCCTCCTCTTTCCAGCAGAATAGCAAAGCAAAAGTCAGGAATAGTCTACCCAAATATTTCGTCTGCATTGACAGTGTTCGAGATGGAACTGAGAAGTAACTTGAGAAGTGACACTTTTCTTCTGGTTGGGAAATGCCACTTCCCCACCAATAAAGCAGAAATTGCCCATAATTTTAAAGCACTTCCTATACCAGAACCTCCAGCAGAATATTCTCTTGATTCATCTGATGAGGACAAGGGCAGCCAATCTGTTCTTCTGTTCCATCACCACGCAGCGATCCAGATTTTCACTGTGGTACATCGTCAACCCCACACAGACTAACACAGGCAGAACTAAATGACCTTGTTCATGATTTGGACTTATCCAAGAACAAGGCAGAATTGCTAGGATCAAGACTCCAACAATGGAATCTCCTAGAAGAGTAAGTCACAATTACTTTCTATCGAAAGCACCATCAGCAGTTGGAACCTTTCTTCAGAAAGGAAAGTACTCTGGTAATCTTTGATGATATTGAGGGCTTCATGAATGCCTTAGAAATCACTCATGACTCACAGGAAAGGAGACTATTTCTACTCATTCAAACTGAGTCTTAAGGCTGTGCTTTTGCACAATGGAAAGCATCTTCCATCTATGCTATTCCTGAACAGCTGTACAAGAGACAAGCAAAGAAATCCAAGAAGTAGTCTATGACCTGAGTTTTTACAGGTATTAGCCTTGGCCCTATTTATTGGCATGCATTTCATGATGTAAACATCAATTCATTGCAGATTACAAAAAAACTAGAGCCAAAATTAGGATAAGACTGTCATATTTGTTTTGAGCACATACAAATTGATAGGAAATGTCTAACTTTATTTCAATAACAATGTTGTAAAAATTTGTAGACCCAGGTTACCAGTGAAGAGATCCTATCACTAGAGTTAAATACAGAAGTTCTGGGAGTTACATCTTCAACATATGAAGATGTTTTTTTAAATATATATTTACATATAGACCCACATATATCTTTATTGTATACAAATATAGAGTTACATATAGTTTAAAATGCAAACGATATGACTTTGTATCCATATGGCTCTATTGGAGCAGCCTCCTATATTTGCTAGTAAAATTAATTTCATAATGATTTCATTTGAATAGTTTGGCAATGAGCAAGTAAACAATACAAAAGCACTTTACAAGTATCCATACAATTTTCCATGAAGTCATTGGCACCATACACCCTCCACAGATCTCTGCATTGGCCCCAATCGAAATGCAGCCTGTGGTTCAGGGAGTGCAGATAATGTGTGTAATTCCTGGAGGCAGCACCAGGCTGGTTTCTGAAAATGCATTTTTCCCTATTTTATGTTCTCACTAAGGGCATGAGCAATAAATCCATTGCTTATTTCACTGGGAATAGACCATCAGGGAACATAAATTTGTCCAAACTACAGTTAAATTCAGGAATGACAGAAGATGACCATCTTTCAAGGCTAAGCTACAGCAGGCTGGCCATTTATCACTTCCCACAATTGAGCCCCAGCCTAGCTGTATAGGTGTCCCTGAAAGTTGCTCCCCACTCAGCTTTGCCTGAATTTTCCATTCATCTCCCACCCCCCGCTCTCTGATGCCCTTGAGGTCACCACTCCTCTCTGTTCAGGTGAAAAATCAAGGAACAGAAAAGAGACCTACTATGTGCATGTATAGCCTTCCTCCACATGCCACATTGACATTGTGTATGATTATGAGTTCTTGCAATTGATTTTGAAGTGGCAGTGCTCTTCCTTTCTTCTTTCCTTTCTTATCACTATCATTCTATGTAGTAGCACGTTTATTATTTTATTTTGTGAAGAGCTTTGATACCAACTGAAAAGTCTCATTCAAACATTGAGTGAACTACAGGGGTTTCCTTAATCTGAATTTTAACGTTGAAAAATACTTCAAGAGTACTACAAAAGCATCTGATCCTCAATGTAACTCTTGGAATTCTTCTGTATTTTTCTAATCGCAACCCTTATTATAATGATATTCAGAGATTCCTTCTTTGAATATTTCTCCTTTTAAGATGTTTTGGACTCTTTTATGATGATGGCAATTCACCTCTTTCTTTCTGAAATGTGCCTAATGTGCATATAACCACAATACATAATGTGCACTTTAATTTCCTTAGCTCATATTTGACTTCTTTTTAATCTAATCCAAAATCTAGACCCTCGTGTGAGATGTGTTGTGACCGCTAAATTTTTAAATGAATATTTATTGCTCATGTTCAGATCTTTTCAGTGCTAACTTCCATTAGAGTGAAATGGATTCATTCACACCTTATTATTTGAAATGTGCGTAATGAAATTAAAGTTTATTCAAGGAACCATTACAATAACACAAGCACAGAATTCATTTGGCATGAAAGCGTGAAGGTTTTGAGTCTCTTGGCAAGTGGGTGGAGCAGGGCTGGCTCGCACAGACTCCTGGCAGTCGTCCACAGAATGGGAACATCACTATTCCAATGGTAGTGCCAGCTGGATCTCACCAAATTCTGGAGAAAACTTTAGGACCATGAGATAAGATGTCCTAAAAATGCACAGGTGTCCCAAATTGGCTTAATTTCCATACTTATATTTCTGCCACTTTTCAGCAAATATTGTAGGGATACCATTTGGATTTACACAGTGCCTCTCAGCACAACTACTTTTATAATCTCACACTGTTCCATCCTCTTTGCTTACAAATAAATATCTTCCTAAAAATTGTTATTGTTTTTCTACTCTGAGAAGTCATGTTGCTCCATCTCAATAGTTTCCACATCGCCATCATCATGATAATTACGATATCATTGCTTATAGTATCTCAGTAAAGCCGGCTTATAACAGTGGCAATACATATGTTTTGTGCTTGTCTAAGAAGTTAATCAACAGTAACATGAAATACAATTGAATGTTCTTAAGAAAATTCATTAGGCATAGAAAACATTGCAGGAATGTAAGTCTTCTGATAATGGACAACGTTTATCAAAAAAAACCTTATGACTTTTACATTCATCCTCTTGGTTAATCTTTACTAAACTATAAACCTTGGATTATTATTTATCTTGTGAGTTTTAGAAAATGAAGCTCTAGATTGAGTGACACCTGAGGGTTAAATAGCTAAAAAGATAAGCAGATCTAGATTCTAAATTGACAAAGATGAGAACAACAAAACTCAAAACTTGCCCTCAAAACTTGACTCTAGAACTGAGACACTCAGGAGTAAGAGCAGGGAGACGGGCAAGCAGGTGGGAGGGAGCACACAGGTCCCTGGGGGTGGTCCAGGCACTTCGGTGGGGGGAGCACTGTGTGAACACAGCTGTAAAAGGGGATCTTGTTCTTCCAACATTGAAACAGCAATGTAAACCTGTGGAACCTGAATAAAAAAAAATATTATACAGGGATAGTATGACTTGGAAAAAGTGCAAAAGCATTATTAAAAATATTCAGCATCACTATTTCAAGTGCCTGGAGCCTTCTCGCTTCTGCAGGAGTCTAAGGACAGCATTTTTCACTTCTTTGTTGCGAAGACTATAAATAAGTGGGTTTAGCATGGGGGTCACTATAGTATAAAACACAGAAGCCACCTGCTCCCTGCCCAGGTAGTCAGATGTACTTGGTCTTACGTAACTGAAGATCATGGTGCTGTAAAAGATGGTGATGGCCAGGACATGCGAGCCACAGGTGGAGAAGGCTTTTCTCTTTCCTGAAGTGGATTTAATTTTCAGGATAGCAGAGAGAATGGACACATAGGACACTGATACTGTGATAAGTGACCCCAGAATGGTGTAACCTGCATCTACACATATAATTAGTTCCGTGATCTGTTTTGCAGTGCAAGAGAGGGCTATAAGGGGGGATGTGTCACAGAAAAAATGATGGATTACATTGGAATCACAGAAGGTCAATTTCCTCATACCAAACGAAGCGATGAAAATGTCTAGAAAACCTATAAAATAGGTCACCGAGGCAAGGCACCAGCAGCGTATTGGGGACATAACTACTGGGTAGTGGAGAGGGTTGCAGATGGCTACATAGCGATCATAGGCCATGCAGGAAAGAAGAGTACATTCAGAAGCAACAAAGAACACAAAAATGTACATTTGAGCAAAGCACGTCACATATGAAATCTTCTTGTTAGAGGTCAGTAAGTCATTTAAGGTTTTAAGGGCGATGACAGATGAGTAACTGAGGTCAATGAAAGACAGGTGACTGAGGAAAAAATACATGGGGGTGTGAAGCTGGGCATCCAGGCGGATGACCATTATCATCCCTGCATTGCCCAGCACGGTGACCAGGTATATCAGGAGAAACAGCACAAAGAGCACCAGCTGCAGGTCTTCAGATACTGCAAACCCCATAAGGATGAAGTAAGGCACGTTTGTGTTATTCCTTCCATGCATTGTGCTCCGCTGCTTTTTTCTGTCGAGAAGTAAAGTTAATACTTAGAAGATATAACATCCAAAGATTAGGTTTCTGTGAATGATGTTGCATATGTATATTAGCTAGCTGTTCCGGTTTAAAACAATGAGTGGTTTACAAAAGAGGTTAAAGAAATTGAATTTGATTGTCATACATAGAAATGGATAAAAGTTGAGTATTGCTCATTACATAATATAATGGGATATATTACTTAACTGGAATGAAACTGACATTGTCCTAAGTTCTTCTCTTTTTTTTTAAGCATTCCTTTCAAATGTAAATATATCTTTGGTGGGATTGTTCGCCATAGTTTTTTACATTAGGAATAGGATATCCAGTTAACAAATATACTTATGTCCTGAGTCAGGCTATTACAGTGATACTCTCTGTCTACAAGATAAACTGAGTGTATAGAGCTTATCAAATACAATATAAGACATAATTTATCTCACAAAGCTTGTAAAAATCATATTTATATATCTGTATAAATACATATAAAACTATATAATTATAATTACTGTATAAATACCTATAAAATCATATAATTGTGGTTTTAAAGAATTAATCTAATCCTTATTTTTTCTAAAAATATTTATATTAATGACAACTTTATACTAAAATGACTTCAGTGGGGTGTATTCAACTTATTAATATGCATTAAAATATGTGGAAGTTCTGGAAAATAAAATATTTCCTAAATTCACCTTTGAAAATCAAATATCTAAAAATTAATTTTCTGAAATTTTGCACTTAGTTTTACCCTGATTCTATTAAATCTCTATTTTATTTAAGCGTTTCCCTTGTGGTTCAATGGGTTGTGTCTCAGGCTCTGAAGCTGTCCGCAGCCCCTGCAGCACAGGTTCGCTCCCCAGACAGGGAACTTCCCACATGGTGCAGCAGACCTCCCATGCCTCGCCCGCTTCTGCCCTCAGTAGATCTGTCTGTTCTGCTCCCCAGTCTGACTTTGGTGAACACTCTGATCCCCCTCAACTCTGACCTGCAACCCAGTTCTAGTATGCATAAATAAATAAATCTTTTTTAAAAATCTGTAGTTCGATTTCCAGAAAGACTGGCGTCATTTAGAGTCTAAGGTCTAAATGACAGGTGTGTGCATGCCCTTCAGGACTCTTGACATTTTATTTTATTCTAAATAGAACCCTGTAATTTTGAGCATCATACTTACTGTGAGCTAATGTTGCCAGAAAGGAAAAAAAACAAAAAACAAAAAAACTTCTCTTTCTAAAATCATCTGTCTAGTAACTGGTCAACTGAAAATTTTTCTCAGAGTAAAAGATAAAATGGATTTGAGTCAAAAATTTCTGTAATCTATATTTTATTTGATAGAAATTCCTTTTGAATATTTGGGCACTCATTTTTTTTAATTCTGATGTAAAATAAGTCAACCTAATAAATTTGTTAAGATTCTGGTCAAGTGAAAATTTGGCTGCAGTGATGTATATACAGAAGGTCAGCGAGCTCTGAGAACAGCAGACAGGGATGCCTTGTATCTCATCCCGATAGCTCATGTATCGGGGACGGTGATGATGCAAGGTTTATTCAAGCTTGTGAGATCAATTCCCAGGAGAAGTGTTTGGCCTGTTTCCAAGGACACAGGTTCAGGGACTCAATACAGCTGTGTTATATTTTCAGCACATACTTGCCTTCTCCCTTGAAACCAAGTAATGATGAGAAAAGTTTAGTCTTGTTTTGTGGCGCTCTGAATTTTTGATTAGGAAGATGAATAGTTCCTAGATACTCAACTAATCTATTTTGAAACCATCAGAGATGGAATGATTTATTTTCCATAGTGAAATATTTTTATGTTTGATGAGATCATACTATGCTCTCAAATAGTTTGTACAATTAGTATACAAAGAAAGTGTATTTTTCATTTCAACCATTTATGAACAAGCAAAGAATTAAGCTTTGGGTCTCATAATCAAAAAGACTTTAAAAACTTTTTTTCAGCATATTGTTTTTATTTTTGATAGATAATTTCATATAAAGATGTAACCTCTACATAACCAGTTCCTACATATGCAGGAAATCGGTCATCTGCTCCTCGTTCTTCATTCACTCTGATACATACACCTGCACCCACATGCAGTGGAGACAGGTGCAGATATACCTGACACTGAGCCTTCTACTGTGGTAGGTTCGCTGTAACCAAACATAAGAGTCTGGGAGCTGAAACTTGCACAACTTATTTCTCTCTGTTCTGCAGCTTAGAGCTTGACATCAGATGACTTTAGGCTGATTTCTGGTAAGGCCCTCTACATTCTTCGAGGTAGACACCTTCTCTTCCAGCTCCATGTGATTATTGCCCCCGCATATTTCTGTGTTGTGATCCGTTGTTCCATGATGCCAATCCCACTGGGCTATTAACACTCTGAAACCCTAGTTTTAAACTGATTACACTTGTCAACATTGAGATAGTAATTGACTTAAAAAGGCCCAAATCTGTAGTATCTTGTTGTGATAAACATGAATATAACCCTGAAAATATTTTACTAGCTCTTGTTTTGAATGTATTTCATGTAATTCTTTTTATATGTTTCACCATGTAAATTTATCCAGTAGGACTGCAACAAAATCCTAAACCAGCCTAGAATGATGTAATATTGCATCCATTGCATAATACCATCATGCACACATCATCCAAAGTTGATTGCATCATTTTCTGATGCAATGCAATACTACTCCCAGGCAGCTGCTCAAGTAAGCTGAAGTCAACAGTGCACTAGATAAAGCCCTAAGGAAAGGTTGAGCATTGAAAATATTTCAGACTTCGAGCAAGACAGTTTAAGCTACTGTTCCATAGAACTGTTATTATTTTATCCATTTATTCACAATACAGAACAGTAATGCCGAAAGTGCTTTAATAACATGGACTATTTCTGCTATGTTGGTGGGGAAGTTGCATTTGCCAGCCAGAAGAAAAGTATTACTTCTCAAATGAAAAAGGCTTCTCATCATTACTTCAAATGCAAGGTCGGTGACCAAGACAAGCCTTGAGACCCGCACAGAAGCTGTGCTACAAGTATGACACAACTTTCACAGTGTTAAATGGCAAAAGACCATCAATGCTGTTTGCAATACCCATGGTGTGGAGAAAGCCAAGCAACACATAAAAGACTGGACCTTTTGCTTGGTTCCTCCTCTTTCCAGCACAATAACAAAGCAAAAGAAGTCAGGAATAGTCTACCCAAACATTCTGTCTACACTGAGATAAGTTCCACATGGAACTGAGAAGTAACTTGAGAAGTAACACTTTTCTTCTGGTTGGCAAATGCCACTTCCCCACCAATATAGCAGAAATTGTCCATGCTATTAAAGCACTTCCTATTCCAGACCTCCAGCAGAATATTCTCTTGATTCTTCTGATGAAGATAAGGGTGAGCCAACCTGTTCTTCTGTTCCATCAACATGCAGCGTTCCAGATTTTCACTGTGGTGCATCACCAACCCCACACAGACTAACGCAGGAAGAAATAAATTACCTTGTTTGTGATTTGAACTTATCCAAGAACACAGCAGATTTGCTAGGATCAAGACTCCAACAATGGAATCTCCTAAAAGAATATGTCGCAATTACTTTCTATAGAAAGCGCCACCAGCAGTAGGACCCTTCTTCAGAAAGGAAAGTACTCTGGTATTCTTTGCTGATATTGAGGGCCTCATGAATGCCTTAGGAATCACTCATGACCCACAAGAAAGAAGACTATTTCTATTCTTTGAAACTGAGTCCTAAGGCTGTGATTTTGCGCTATGGAAACCATCTTCCATCTATTCTATTCCTGAACAGCTGTATAAGAGACAAGCAAAGAAATGTAAGAAGTAGTCTATGACCTAATTTTTTAGAGGTATTAACCTTAGGCATGCTATAGGCATAATATAGGCATGCATTTTGTGATGTAAACATCTATTCACTGCAGATTACAGAAAGAAACTAGAGCCAAAATTAGGATTTGACTGCCATATTTGTGTTGAGCACATACAAATTGATAGAAAATGACTAATTTTATTTCAGTAACATGAATGTTGTAAAAATTTGTTGACCTGGGTTACCAATGAAAAAATCCTATCACTAGAGTTAAATACAGAAGTTCCAAGAGTTACATCTTTATCATATGAAGATGATATTTTTAAATATGTATTTACATATAGACCCACATATACCTTTTTTGTGTACAAATATAGAGTCACATATAGTTTGACATAAAAAAGGATTAGACTTTGTAACCATATGGCTCAATTTGAGCAGCCTCCTTTATTTGCTGGTAAAATTAAAATTTAATTATGATTTCATTTGATTAGTTTGGCAATGAACAAGTAACCAATACAAAAGTACATAGAAGAAAAAATAGGCAAAACTCTACATGACATACATCTCAGCAAAATCTATAAAACCACCTCCCCCATAGCAAAGGAAGTAAAAGAAAAGATAAACAGCTGGGACTACATCAAACTAAAAAGCTTCTGTACAGCAAAAGAGACAATAATTAAAACAAACAGACACCCTACTAATTGGGAGAAGATCTTTGCACACAACACAACCGATAAAGGACTGATAACAAAAATCTACAAAGAGCTCACACAACTCAACAAAAACA